>JBBMHQ010102524.1:7000-22042 GCA_037834295.1 Postelsia palmaeformis
GATGAACTAGCACGATGTGACTACTACTGTATGGTGGCAGAACGCTCTGTTAGAGCTCTCGCGCCCTTGATTCGGGGTTATTGAGTGTTGCGAGGGCGTTACAGACCCGACTTAAGAGCGGGTTTAGGGCATACCTGGTACAAGGGAAAGCGTTGTTGTCAGTTTTATTTTCGTGACAAGCCGTTGACCGCTCTTAAGGGCCGGGCGTATACTTGAGGGGCTTTGCATGGTAGAGGCACGTTTTGTTTCAGCCATGACTCATGAAAATATATGTACAATTGTTGCGAATTCGGGAGTGGGGTAAAAGAGCATACTATTTGTAGAAGCATGTAAACAGATCTACGAAACACGGGAAAATACCTACAATAATTTGGTACGTTTCCGGAAGAGTAGGCGTACGTAATCTTGCGTACGAAATGAGGCCAGTTGAGTTTTCGGGTCTGGGACATCGGGTACACGAGAAGCTTAGAATTTCGATGCGTTCGTCGAGTGAAACCGATCTCAACCGTCCAATTTGCTGCGTCAGGACACCGCCCACACTTTCCGAAAGGTCAATTTGCTATGAGTTCCGCGCTCGGGAATTTGCCGGTTCAAAGAACAGGCATCAATGTGGGAGGAACGGGAGGGAAAATGACTCCCTCATCACACAACTTAAGGAACCACCACATCGCGCCGATTTCATTCCCATGCCATTCCTACACACCATATTTATATGTAGGAGCGGGCGTTGCCGCGTCGAGCTGCAACCTTGATCCCACGATGTGGCCGTTGACATGAGATGGACCGGTTGTGGCATTTTAAAAGCTTGCGTCTGCATTTTGACGCCCAATAAAAGAGCACCCACTGGCCAAAACTGCTGATGCGCGATTGCCATGATATGGTATCGCTGAGCCTAGTTGATAATCCTGTTTCGTTTGGCGTGACTTGTCGAAAGCACCGACTTCTCCGAAATTACCTGGATTCTGAAGGATGGGGAGGAGCCTAAGGCTATCTGGTCGGATGCGATTCTGCAGTAGGCGATGGACTATGAGAACGTTTCAAAAGGAGGGAAGGGTGCATCGACCATACGATGCCGGGTGCAGTCGGGCGCGGTGCCCTCAATGACAACCGGCAGCAGTGGCTGCAGTCATTTTCAGCAGAAATCCCCATTGCTACCGTCAAAAGGTTATTTATTGCACTCAAGCGTGGACCGTGAAACCCTCCGCGAAGCCGATATCGCAGGAAAATATCGATACTACTCTGAGAAAACTAGAGTCTTCACGGGGCAGAGAAACAGACGACACGTACGTCATGTTGCTATGCGCCGACCTCCCGTGGCGAAGCCCGACTCGAACCGCAACCTGGTCGCAGCAGACATCCAGCTGTTTGGATGTTTGTCCCCCAATCGCCGCACGGTGTGGACTTGAAGGCAAGGCTGGCGACCGACCTCAAACCGCTGATGCGCTAGTCTCCGTTCCTGCAAGACGTTCAATCCTCACCTTTGTCACGGATGTTCGTGAGATGAAAATAGCGTCTTTTTCCAACGATACCCGCTGACATGACGCCATCTACAAAGCGCGGGCAGGGACCGAAGGGATGGTAACGAAGCGAGGGAGCAACATTGGAAAGGTGTGGGGCATGGCAGCAGATGAGAGCCCGCGAGAGGCGCTATTTCGCGCGAATGCAGGCATACAGTAGCTTGCGTGGACGTTAAACGCAGTTCGGAAGCATTGAACGCCTAAAGATCTGGACTCTGCAGACGTTCTTGGAACAATTCGTCGGTCTGTCCGAGATGCGCGTTCAGATGAGTGTAAGGCTGGATCGTTTCAAGAACATCAAGGAGTTGGATTTCAACTCGAAGAGCGCGTGCAGCTTCCAGCACATTGAGGATGAATAGGCGTGGAGCTCATGCGATGGGTGGGTAATATGGTTTCACACTTTCTCGAGTTGGACAGATCATATCACTTTACAGACCACACCGATAAATTCCACGGGTTTGCATCATGTCTAAAATTTTCCATGGGTCTAATCAACAGGTTCTGAATGTGTCGGTGTATGTACCCTCAGTAGTGATCTACAAATTGTCGGCATATTATCATCATGTGTATGCCCGGGTTTGTGAGCAGTTTGTACCTGGTACGATCGGCGTGATATAAAATCGTTTTCACATGATCTGTAGGATGTGCATCATCTACACATGTACCGCGACCTACTGATTGATCCGTACGATGTAGGCCAGGAAAATCGGGGTATGTCCGAGGTATGCACTCTTTGTTGAAAATAATCGGAACATAAACAAACAGATCGAGGTTTGGCCCCTGTCATTTCCCCTCGATGGTCTCTCTTCAATTTTTGAGATACAGGAGACAACCTGGAACAAGCACGTCGAACAGGACCTGACATGTCTCCAAACGAGCTGCTCGAAATATCCTTAGATGAAGACCGCGATGGAGGTCTCAGCATGCTGGAACAGATCTGCGCCATCATGTTCGCTATATGGTACATCGAAGGTGTACCTCAGGAGCGAAACGTGCCAGACAAAGCGCTATCCCATGTTCTCATTTGTGTTTTGTGTTCACTTCAGTTGCGCTACATACTTAAGTTGTGCCGCGTTGGTGTGCTTGTAACGGCTTCAAATTTTGCCAAAACTCGTCTCAGCCTGGGGTTCGGCCCGCCTCGCTTGGAACCAGCTCCTAGGTTAACCCTCCTCAACTTGGGCTCCATTCTCGGACAAATGTCTTTGGGGTGTCAACACCATCAATATAAAGTGGAGCACACTGCAACATGGCAACATGCTCGTGAGATCATCGGTCGTCCTTTGCCAAACGCAGCCACGGTGTCATAGGTGCAAAGCTATACCAGGTATCTACCGATATATATATTCTCTACCTGGTATATTTTTCTGCGCCACGAGTACGACTGGCGCTTGGGTTTGTTGTTAATCGATGACACTGAGTTAGTGCATTGTTTTCCAACAGGTTATGAGCCTCGCAAGTACGCCTCGATGTTTTACATGTCCGAAATCAACTGCATCATCAGGTTATGAGCCTCGTGTGTATACATCGACGTATGAATGTATGTGCGAAATCAACGGCAGCAACAACATAGACGGCTTCCAATTTAGGGCGGGCACTCTACGCGGCTGATTAGTGTCTATGCTCCCATGTTTGAGACAAAGTATGAGACACGCAGTTATGTTTCACTCAACCCAAACAACCACGTGCGTCCAGAAGTGTGCGTTAATGGGTCGTACAACAGCAAAAGAGCACCAGTAGAGAGTATGGAACGCCGTCAAGTGAGAGGCGTGAGATAGCGATGCCCTCAACTATCTGCTTCGTCTGCATCATGCGGAAAGAACCACGCCGCTTGCAGCAAGTGCGACCGAAAGAAGTTCTTCGTATGCGAATATACACGAGAACTGACGAAAGAGTGGTCCCCTGCTGCTGGACGAACGACCACGCACTGGTGCTGTGGTACTGTACGAGCATAGAGATTGCAGTCGGATGCGAAGTGCCTCTTCCAAACGTGTGCTTTACCTATAACCTTGGCTGTGCATACCACTGGCACCATTTGTCGTAAACAACACGGCCTTACCGAAGAAAATTACGTCCGCGGCGTCGTGTTCTATCGTCTTCTTCGTGTTCAGTGGCTCCCCCAAGCCGAGGACAAACCGAGCAGACTCGTTTTTTTGGGTTCTTGGTTCGCAAGGCCGAACCCACGTAAATTCCAAACTTCGGGAGTCACCTTGAGGGCCACGCCACGCTGGAGCACCAATAATGATACACGGAGTCGCGGCCCGACTAGCTCTTGCTGACTGAAAACCAGTGCACGAGTTTAAGCTGAGGAGTGTCGAAGCGGGGGACCAGCAGGTGAATATGGCACTTCTAATTGTGTCTATCTTGGGCCGAAACTTGTGGTCATCTTCGGTGGCGCTTTTCAACGGTGCGAGAACGATTATGCGGCCACCTGCACGACCATATGTAGCAGACCCCAGGCGTACCTATTCCATGCGACAAGTTGGGCTGCATTTTGTTTGCTACGTCGTGTTACCTATGTCTGGAGCAGCGTACATGGGGAAATATCCCGCCTGGAAGATAATCGCGTCACCCGCCAATGACGATGTCATCCGACTTCGTAAATGGACCGACTGCATGTTTTGTGTGAAGCGTTACGAAGGAGGGCGTTTATGTTGAGCAACCAAGGGGATTTTAGAAAATTGAGTTGAACGGTGACCATGAAATAAATGCCTGTACCTCATCACGAGATTGACACGGCATTGTTCACAACAGCTCTTGGCGGAAACGGGCAGCATGCCGGATGGATACGTGTATGTCAAGAATGACGAGGATCTTGCTTACAGTCCCGGCACAGCTGTACGCCATTGACTTGATGGTGGCAGGTTCAATAGCGCTCATGGTTTGTAACACGAAGAAGCTGCTGATGACTGGTGAGCCTCGTGATTGCTGTCATCGCGCGACCGCACCGTATGTTTTGCTGGGAATCGACCAATCACACCACGCGAAGTTTTTCCGCAGAGATGCGGGTTTCACCAATAAATGCAGATTGGTCAACACTCCAGGAGCCGGAACCCCACTGAGCCTGATCATTGGTACGTAACTGGACTACGACAACGAACAAGAGGTGAACCTGCTGCATGCTGGGTACTTCACGAATCTTCGGTTGTGGCACTATCTCCGTTCGAGTTCGAGTACACCGCTATGGCACGCGCAAGCTCAAATCCTGATGTTGAATGTTTCACTGGATGGACTAATGTCCCCTGAAGTATGCACAGATTTGTGCGAAACAACGTGAGTGCCTTGCATCGTACTGGTTCGTAGCGCATCATGTTTACCTCAGCAGTAGCACGATGCCGCGGCCGGGGCACGGCAACTATCGAAGCATCTCGCTCGTGGTACACGCTGTCAAGACCCCCATCAAGGTAACACTGCTTGATCGACTGATTGCTGTAAACAGGATAATATCCTCTGATCCAGCTGCTCGATGATCGATATGATGTTTGTGGTCCGACGACTCCAGCAACTGGGACAAAAAAAATGGGGCAGGAACCCTGTTTACATGTGCTCTATCGTCTCGACCGGAACGTATGGTTCCGCCATTTTTTAGATGCATTCGTACCCCCCGGCGGATTGGTAAACATACACACTGGGTTCACATCCTGCGGGCCTTGCTCACCCGGTTCGGCGTCCCGCCAGAGACGTTCGCGGTTTTCTGCCAAATCCACGACGGAAAGCGACCGCACCTGCAAACTTGAGTGGCTAACGTCCTGGTCACAATGGTTCGGCGCGGGGCCAGGCCTGCGGCGGTAATGATGCGTTCTTGTGTGGTCGTTGTTTTTCACCTTGTCGTTGCTCAACTGTGAAAGGCTCGTAGCATCAACCGCCGATGTTATTCCTCGAGGAGAATCAGAGGGGCAAAACGCCGAGATTATGTGATGAATACGGAGGCATGCTACGATAGGGCTAGCAATTTCCGGCGAAATTGTTTCTGACTGACGGGTCCCCTTAGCCCTTCCAGGACTGCAATCCCGTTTTGAGGACAAAATATTTATAATTTGAGTGGTTTGTCCCCATAGCGGGACTGCAGTCCTGACAGAGTTCACCCAATATTGCTGAAATGCCAACAGTGTTTTGCACCTTTTTTGTGATATTTCTGTAGGCTTTGGAAAAAGTCATCGAGCTGCACTTCTAGCTTAGGTCAAAGTTAGTTTTAAATGAGGTTTAGCGCTTCTTGAGGTCAAGTGAGGAACTTCAGAATAACTGTGGCTACCTCGAGAGTAGCACGCGTCTTGCATCGTCGGTGACCCGAGGAAGTCCGGGCTGCGGGATCAAGCGATGACATGTTCTAGTGTCCGAACTTTGAACTGCGTTTTACGGCTCGCGCGCTACAGGACACTCGCACTCAAATAGTCTGCTGCGCGCTCGCGCTACACGGGTGGCATGGTCGTAGTGTTCGTGTTTTCGGTCGCTTTGCTTGGGTCCCCAGAAAGAGCCACGTCAGCGGACTGAAGAAGGTGTTTTCAACCGCTCGCTCGCCTTCTTTTCTGCGGTGGTACTATGATACATGTGGCGGAGGAGCGGTTTAGTGCCAGTGGTGTGTGTGCCGAAGAACATGGTGAACCAAGGAGCAATATGAGAACGTGGGAAGAGGACAAGAGAAGACGAGAAAGGATGATATATAGACCCCGCAATATGTGTGACGGAGTCGCAACCACGCTGGGATGTTTGCAAACGACGCGGAAATCGCCTCCAGAAGATGGAATAACATCCTTGCGAAGATGGTGAAAACCATCGCTACAGTACCGGAGGTCAGGACGGAGACGAAGACCTTGTGCTTGGTAGCCAACCATGGGGACAGGGTCACATTCGATGCCGAGGCGACCAGTTCGGTTCGGTGTACAAACAAACCGGCAAGTCTAAGCTCTGGAAACTGTATGTGAGGGCGGCCACCTCACTACCGAGATCAACCGACCCGATGATTATATGTTCAAGACAATATCGTACGCAGCCTGGAACTAGCAGTTACTGTCGGTGGGATCGGCCGACCGTACCGCTCCTGATCACAGTACGGATCATTGTGGACGGAGTCATCACAGAGTTTGAAGTTTTGTTGTACGGGCGTGTAACGTGGAACCAAAGCGCGGTTCACCCTAACAAACTATTCCAGGCCGGCCACCGACTTCCCCATGCATTGAATTGAATAGAAACATGACGACGACTACTACGGTTTAGGGATTATTCCTAGCGAGCAAAAAAACACGAGTCATGACAAAAAGGTGGTTATGCGGGGTTTTTTTTCAAACGTTACGTACCTAACGCTAGTTCTCCCGTTCACTGTGATTCTCTGTGGCGGAAAACAAAGTTTCCTTGGGTATTGAACGCTTCTTTGCTGCGGGGTGCGCATTTCTCGGTGAGATAACCCTCAAAGAGGCAGGGATAGCTGGGAGATCTACTACAATTTATGTTCCCATCAAAAGCCCATCGGCATCGATGGTGCCGACGGGTAGTGTCGAATTGCGTCGGCGTTTCTAGTGTAATATGTTTCGTATGTACGGGTATAGTGTAGCTAAATAGCGCCGGCCGACTATTGATGGTAGGGAAATAAAAGTCAGTTCGTTAGTTTTGGCGTACTATCAGGCAAACCGACCAGATAGCTGGGAGCCCCGCCAACTCACAGCCCAAAGCCCGGATGGTAGTGGGATCAGGGAGTGGCAATGCAGTGGATGAGCCACCAGCAGATGGCGGTGTTGATGAGCTTTTGTCGAAGACGCTCTCTGTCCTCTCACTGCGTTAAACCTTTTAATACATACCGGTACGTAATAATCTGTTTTTTTTCTACGGGGGGCAATCAGAACCCCCGATGGACACGAAAACCGTCAATCCCTATGTGCCGATGCATCATATTTGGTTCTGAATACTATGTACTGGTATGTTTCTGCGCATTAATAGTAGATGATGAGCGAGCCCAGCTGCGTGTATCCGCATTGAGGCGACGTGAGCCCTTTTCTTGCGCCACCTTGGAGACGACTCTGAAAACTGTAAACCCGGGTAGCGACAGTTCTCCTGCTGCCAAGCACTAGCCGGGCGTTTTCTCGGCTACACTGCTGCGAGCCTTCAGTGGAGCTAGAGGACAAAGTCCCGGAGTTTTACAAACTCGCGAGGCTTTGTCCGAGGAGAGCGTTGGCGTGCTGACACGGTGCGCACCACTTAGTACGCTCGGCGTACATTTTTGCTTTCAGCCTGAGAGCCTCAGCCGCTCGCTTAGTGTTATATACGAGTATGTAGCGACGAATCATCTTGCGCGAATTGCGCGCAGACGCAACTGGTAATAAGGGGGATATTCGATTCTCTAGTGGGTTTCAAAATCGGCCAAAACGGTCCGATTAACCCCTATAGGACTGCAGTTCTGAAGGGGTTAATGGTATTCGCGATGTGTAGATTTTGGTATGGCTTCATCATTTTTTATTCCCCTGATCTCAAAATAGTCTCAACTTCTAAAGACCGAATCAAAAACCGGATGAACATGCCCACATCTTTAATACCAAATCGGACTGGTTCGGTTTTCGTTGGTTTGGGATGGAACATTTATTAATCTTGTTGGTGAGAAAATTCCGAGTAGCTCCGGGCCAATGAACACATCACGCTAACTAGTAAGAAACCTGCATCATCTATCTACGTCGCCTACGCACAGCGCATGGCAGTCAACACGAGAAGGAGGGCTACTCGAGGGCGGATACTTGGCGTCACACAAGGTTATAACTCACCAGGTATCTCGCCAACGCCCATGTGGGCGAGGCCATGTCAACACGAGGCCGCACTGCAAATGAAGCCAAAGGCATGCGATCACATGGGACGGAGAGTCGGCATGGTGCAGCTGCATCATCGGTGACTGCTGTTTGCTTTGCCGACTGCCTCTGACACATCTTTTGCTCTGCGTGCTGTCGCCTTGTTCTCTGGGCTCTGGGGCGTGTTAGAGCGTGTGACCGCGCCGCACACATGCCGCACACCGCACAACACGCCCCACGCACGCACTGCACAACGCGCCCCATTCCGTCGATTAACACCCTTCGCATGGCTACAGTAGAGCATACACACGCGGCAGCACAGCAGCAGCATCTCGCATCGAAGCCGTTGATATTCCATGTCCCGCACTTTATTTTCGTCATTTGTTGCTGTATTCCACACTATTGTCAAACAACCTCAAACACGATTCACTGAGTTGGGTTCTCGCAAGCAGTTTCACAAGCGCGATTATGTTTTGATCATCTGAATAGACTGTCGTGGAAGCGAACCCAACCATAATTGGGTCTATAAGTATAAAGCACCCTTGTCGCTAGGGTCCGTCATAGTAGTGGAATGCTGGAGTATGTCGTTGTCCGGCATTATGCCCAGTGGTTCCGTTCCGGGTACTTTGTTCCACGTCACATGAAGCAAGAAAAAACAGTTGTGTGAATTCTGGTGATCACGAAAGTACGGACCATACTACTATGGCGAAGAGACCACACCGTGAAGGTCGGCAAAGCTTGTGACCGTACGAGCTGTTGTTGTTGTCATTAAATCGTTTTTCTTCTACCCAGCTTCATCATCAGTACACCCAGTGTCCGTCCTGGTTCCTTATCCTAGAGCGATACTGACTCTGTTATCACAGACAGGGAGGGAGACCAAAAACATAGACAAATAACCGCGAATTCAATTGTCAAGCAAGTGAAATGCCAGCGTACCAGGTACGAAAAGACAACAACACAAGCAACACCGGAAAACAACAACAAAAAGACAATTAAAACAGAAGAATTGAAATGAAGCAGGATACAACTATAAACTCGGTTCAGGTACTACATCGTTTGCAGCACTCTCTGTGTGTGATCTTCCGCGAATGGCTGTTTATATCCTTGACCTTCTGCTGCTTGCTGCGGACGTGTGAGCGAGTCGAACGACACGTGTGTACAGGAATGCCAGACAGACGGAGGAGCAATCCGTCTACTCACGTCACTCTGGTTGTTCGGGACATGGTACAGCAAGTCGGTGAAACAACACCGCAGCTGTAAACACGTGTACCGACCCGAGGTCTACAGGTGCTTTGCGTGCGTTGCAGCTGACTTCGGCCCTCCTGATCTCTTTCGACAAATATGTCAGGAGACGGCCAATCAAGGGGAAACGCGCATCGATCAGGGGTGAAGATCCGAGTGTTCCGCACTTGAAACTAGCAGTTTGGCGTCAGTCAAGGAAGAAGACGGAAAGTTGCGCAAGGTCGCCTGTCAAGGGGCGAAAATGCCGTTTTCCGACATCTTCGCTCTTTAACGCATGCTTTCAGGAAAAAATGTTTGTTCCTGGACACGGGGCAACGAGGTGTGCCTCGAGGGCTCGAGGCCTATGGTGTGACCACGCATTACCTGCGCTCAACAGCACACAGCTCCGCATCGGGACAACGAGCGTCCAAACCCGATGTCGATGTATCCGATACCTTGCATGTAACTGCATGACTGCTGTGGGAATCCGGCGGACTGCCTACCTGCGGGCACACGGCAGCAACCATGTTGTCTAAACTCTTGCATATTCCACTTGTCATTCTCGCGATAGTCGAGTTGACATTGCGATGCACAACGCAATCCCGGTATGTTGTTTCGAGGACAACCATCTCATCAACCCGATGTTGATGCACCTGTGATACGCTTCGCACGACTGCTGTAGGAATCACAAGGGGTGGGCAGACATCAGCAACCATTGTCTTCAAACTGCACGTATACTTCGGTATACGTTTACCTGTCAAAGCCGTCAAGCGTGTTTTCGTACCTTCGTTGCTATTGCTCTGCCGCAGCAGCCTTTTTAGCAGCGCTGTACCGCAGCGGCGACAATTCATTAGCCATCACGTTGCCTGATCTCTCTCATCCTGTAGCGTCGACACCAAGCAAGTGTGTATGCCTCTTTCCATACAGCAGCAGCAGCGCTGGCTGTCTGTGCACTCGCGTGTTGACTCATTCTTTTTTGCAGCTTCTGCACACCCCGTCTCTCAACTCCAACCTCGTGCCCAGTGCCAGGTGCCTGGTCTACACACCCACGAGTGGAGTCCCGTACTAGATGGTGTTGTTCCTTTCTCTCTCAACGTTTCTTTGTCACTATTAATACTACTGCCTCTCCACGAACTTTGGAATCATCATCGTCATACCCCCTTTTCTATCCGGCCAACGGTTCAGTACTCCCCCGCAAAGCCCAGATTTCCTTCGTTCAATATTTCACCCAAGGAGAAGTGAATATTTACGCGGGGTCCGCGCCCACTTTTTTTGGGATCAAAGCACTTGATTTTAGTGGTGGATGTTTTTTAATGTTTCCCTTATATGTATATTGCAGTTATCGTTGACCTCGCTTGACTCTGAAATGAAGAAGTCCGTGGCCACACGAAGGTGCTGGAGCCCTAGGAAGATCCGATAAACCATTTAAAAAAGCAAAATTCGACTGACGCTTCTCAGTAAGAACACACGAGAAAAACGTGCACACAAAATGAAATCAACGTGCAAACTGAACTATGGCCGCGGGTGTCCACTCAGCTGCATCAGCATAGAGTTCCCCCCATTCTCACAACTAAGGGTCATTCTTATCGGAGAGCTCTTTCAACTCCTGAATACTGGCTACAGCGGTTGCTGTCTGGATTGCTACCTGCACCGTACGAAACGCACGGTACTCTTGAACACAGAAAGGAACACGCCTGCTGCCTGGGGTGCTGTCAGACCGACGACTAGCGGACCTGCAGTGAACAAAGAGCGATCAAACAAAATATCCCCATACTAATATGAACGATCGCCATGTCTCCCCGGACTCTCTGACAATGGGTGCAGCACAGCTACTCGTAATGCCACGTCCCTGACAACTGCGGGGGTCATTCCCCGTGAAGGGTATTCAACTCGCAACTGGCAACACTATGAATACCAGTGACGTGAAAAGCAGGTACATACACTACCGCTTGGCACGAAACAAATTACAAAAAGAAAACGATGACTGCTGTGCTCTCGTGATGGTGTGCGCGCTTGTCGTGGATCTCCGTGGCCCGTCCTGCTGCCGTTTCATGGCCGCCTCGTCGCCTTAGCCCCATCGGCCCGCGCTCCGTCGCACGTGTTCTCGTTGCCACTTCCTTCTCGCTGGTTCCTCTTCTCCGTCCCGAAGAACAATATATGTGCTCCTCGCACTTGCTGTTTTGATCTGAAAACAGAAATTCTGGCGCAGGGTGAGTTCAATCCGTTTATTCCTCGCTGATCGACGCTCTGTCACCCTTCTCCTTCGTCGAATCCAGCCCCCTACCGGCGCAATAGACTATGTACCGTAGTTTGGCCTGTTGTGGCGCCGGCCCCTGCGCACGGACACCCCGATCGACCCAACTCTGCTGCCACGAGTAAGCCTCGCAGCCACACGCAGCAGCAACAATGTATGACTCCTTGAGGGTGAGTCCGGCCTCACGCCCGCCAAGAAGATCTACCCCCCTCGTTATAAGCCTAACAAGGCATGCCTCGCAGCCTGCCCTGTCGAGGCAGCGAGGGGAACGGAGGGTTAGATTTTCAACCAAGAACTAAAAAATATAGTCTGCTGGATTAGACACCCCGCCGCTCAGATTTCCCCCTCTTAGTACTGCAGTCCCGATTTGAGGACAATCCCCTCGAAATGCAAGTGGTTCGCCCTCGAAACAGGACTGCACTGCTAAAAGGATTAACCTCCCGCCGCTGCAGGCTCTTCGCAAGCCACCCCCAAACAGCAAGCTGCAAAAGAGAGACACGAGTACGCGAAACGTACATACCGAACTGGTTCTGAAAGCACCAAGCAGCCTAGAGCACGACGCACTATTAATAGACTAGACATCTCCTACCCACTTGGTACAGTGGCGACATAAGGTTTTAGTGGCAAAAGCACGATGCTGCTGTTTCTCGGCGGGGGCGAGCCCGGTAGACTCTTCAATCGCCAGTGGTGCGAAGTGACGTCTCAAACGCAAGCGTTTCCACTGTTCATGTACTCCACAGCACAGCAAAATTGTTGAGCTCGAAGCAGCGTTTTCCATAACCACCGAGCTGGCTAGGACACGAGACACAAGACAAGACAAGACCGACGCGCTTGGTACAGCGGTGGCATGAGTAGTATAAACACGACGCTGCTGCTGCTCGGCAGTCGTGGACCCGGCAGCTGCCGCAGTCGTGAGCGAAGTGAAGCTGGTCTCTGAACACATTCATGCCTAAACTCCAGGCGACAGCACAAAACAAGAATGAGATCGAATCGTATGCTCAGAACGAGCGGGCTCGCTCGAACACCACACACACGACAATACCAGCCATACCTGCATGCCGCGGCGACGGCATCAGTCGTGGGAGCAAGGTGCTGCTGAGTTCCAGCGGTGGGGGGCGTGACAGCTTCTGCGTTCGCTTGCGTTGTCTGCCGCTGCTGTTGCTGTCCGTGCGTCTTAAAATTGCGAAAGTGCGGGAGCACCGATCGGACTCGGCGTTATACCCTCCCCGCTGCGATTGTTTCTTTCAGGCGAAAAAAATAAAAAACACCAGACCAATCGAACCTCGCAAATCAAGCTGGGTTTTTGCGGGTTGATTTTATCACTAATACGGAGTTCCTGGTAGAGAGGAAGATTGAACGAAGGAAATATGGGGTTTGTGGAGAAGTACTGAATTGTTGGCATCCTTGAACAGAGGGGATGGGCAAGAGGGTCATAGAGTTGAAGGGTGCAGTCGGTTGAACTGGGTAAGACAAAGGCTGGGAAGGGTTGAATCAAAAGCACGCCAGTTGTTAGTTTTTGGGGGGTTTTGCAGCCGAAAAACGCCCCGCTACCAACGAGGGTGGAAATGTTCATCGTAAAACACATTTTTTTTCAATCTTCACTTTCTCTCCAGCCTAAAAAGGGCCGTTATTATCGGAGAGTTTTTTTTTGCAGATTTTCCAAAGTTTGGAAAATAGCAGGAGGTATCAAGATATGGAGGCGTCCTGTGACTGTTCGTGAAATTCTCTACAAGCAAAAAAACAGGTTTGTTTGATTTCACTTACTTGGAAAAAACCCCAGGGAAATCTGTTGAGTTCAAAAATTGCTCGAAACAGCGTGAAAACTATGGGGGAGAAGCTCTCCGATACAAGAATGACCCTCTTGTTGCAGGAGGTTTTCCCCTCAGCGATTCTGGACAAGCCGTGGACGCAGGTGTCGTCCCCCCCCCCCCCCCCCCCGGTGCGTGCCCTCATTTTTATCGCGCAAAAGGTTCAGCCTTCACACTGCTCGTCGATTTTCATCGAATGCTGCTACTAATACCTCACGCCGTGGCGCTTTCGAATGATCAATCTGTTATACAAGAAGAGGTCCTTACGAGTATGCACTCGGTGAGAATCGCGCCACGAAATTGGTCGTACTTGGTATGCACGCGGACCACGTACCAAGCCACCGGGGGCGCCGGCTACGGCTACTGCTCAGGAAGAATGGGAGGGGGAAACCCTGTATGGAAAGGATTAGGACCCCGAAAGAGCGACCAGAACAGTGATTGGTGACTTTGTTTCCATTAAGTATGTGGGAGCAGTGTGGGGGCATATTAGTAACAGTACGGGTAAAGGATCGTGTTGCGCCCGCCCCGCACGACTCCTTGCGATCAACAATGGTGAGTCGGACATCAACCATTGCATCACCCCTCAATCACGCAGTGTCCGTCGCTGCAACCGACGTCCCTTTTTATCTTCAGTTTTTCCCTTTGGAGTCCCTATAGTGTTATATCATAACCCTTTGAGGACCGCAGTCTCTTAAAATCGGTTTTGGGTAGAAACTACTTGGAAATTGAGTGGTTTGTTCCCAAAACAGGACTGCAGTTATTCATGAGAGGGTTAAGAAGAGTTACTACTACAGCAATACTAACACGCAGCATGTGAAGAATCTGGTTGGGATCAAATTTTACTGGGTGCGTTGTGGTCTATATATTTTTTTTTCAAGCGACCCCAACCCATGGGGACCTTTTCTGAGAGTTGAACCCGTTGAACCCAACTCGAGAATAATTAGCAGAAAGTAGCCAGTATTGGAATCCGTGGGGGACCCCCCGAGATGACGACCAAAATCAATGGTTGATAAGGATGGCGTTTTCAACCATTTGCGAGCAGCGTGAGCAGTAGTGTTGTAAGGGTAAGATCATGTCGCGCCCGTGCTGTGCGACTCCTTGTACTCAACCATTGCAGTCTGAGCACCAACTAATGTGTATCGACACCCCCCAATCACGCAGTGGTCGTCGCTGAAACCGTCACTTCCTGTCGACAACTTGCCCCCTCTGAGGGCCCGTCTTAACGAAATACTTTTTCATGATAATCGAATAGAAAAAAATAGTTTGGATTGTAGGTGAATATAATTTCGTGAAAAAATTGCCCTTGAGTCCTATGGAGGAATAGCGTATCTGAAAAAAAAGAGGAAGACACACAAAGGTCATCGAACACCAGAGGACAATCAACGAGGCGAGCGACGGCCCGTGTCCTCCACGGGGCGCCGCGGTCAGCGGCTGATTGTTTATTGCGGCACCGCCGAAGAGGATATCGCTCTTGGGAC
>JBBMHQ010102635.1:0-37584 GCA_037834295.1 Postelsia palmaeformis
GTTGTGCCGCAGAGGTTTTACACCTGGAAAAGGCGTTCGCTGGGTCGCATTTGCTTGCGGTTGCGGATGCAGCTAGGCTCTGCAAATCTGGCAGAAATATGCTCGAAGATTTTTCCATGGTTCAAATGGCGACTTACACAAAAGAGCCTACAAACAAGAGTTTGAAGGTTGGTCAGGGGAAGGGGGTGGCTTCGCGTGAAGGCGGAGGCTTCTTGGGTATGGGGTGGCTTGGCGACGGTGAAAGCAGAAACAACCTACTCTTCGTCGATCCGTTCAAGAACTTTCATTTGGACCCCAATATCGTTGAGACAAGACTTGCCGATGCTCCGCTGGCCCGAGTACTGAGAAGGGTGGCTGGATTGCTTGAAGAATTCCCGGGCCACGGTGTGCTCATCCAGGTTTGGTTTGCCCCAAGTGTGTTTCGCCTGCGCCTCGAAAACTTGCCGTTAACGTCTGGCCCTTAATCGGGACGGTGAACAGCTGTTAAGCGAAACGATTTTGACTCGAGTTTTACGTGTTCATACTTGGTTGGACAAGGCATCCATCCATCCGTTTTGAAGTATATTTTGTCATATCATCCCTTTTTTCGCGAACAAGTGCGGTGGTTCTGTTTAGCCACACAGGTGTTGCTGTACTTCTATTAACAACCGCATGGATTCGGCTCTCTTTTGCCCGATGTCTTGCTCCGTCCGCGTCTGTCATCTGCTGCTTTACCCCCCTCGAGTCCTGTGCTACCTCTCGCATTATTACACTCGCGGTCTCCTTTTTTTCAGACGGTTTTATCTGCAGAACAAATGTACTCCAGGACCACGGCCCAGCTCCTGCCGTACGACCGTCAAATGGTATAGGCATATTCCCCGAGAAAGATGAATGTATTTGTGAACTGTTGGAAGCTGATATTAATTCGATCGTCTTTTTGTCGCGCATTTCCATCCAACCGATTTCACGCTGTTGCTGCTTTCTCCAGCTGGCGCGCATCGCGGACAGGGTCCGACGCATGCCCCTTCACTCCCCTCTTGCGGCTGTGCTAGCCGGCGTTGAGCTGACTTTAAAGACGGCACAGGACTGGGAGCAGCACGCGCATAGGGGCGTTAGCCTCAAAGAAGAGCTGCAGACGCTGAGCTCCCTTGTCGTGCGGTGGCGTGCTGTCGAACTCCAGAGCTGGCCCCTGTTGCTGGACGCCCAAGAGCGGTCATTTGCTGCAAAGGTGAATACCTGTAAATCAAGAGGTTACAGTAGTTGACATTGGTTGAGTCTCTGCAGTACTTGACGTAAGTGAAGCTCCAACCACGCGCGTGTGCCATATCGAAATGTGGGCGTCGTTAGAAATGTGAGGCATGGCATATCCGAATGACTTCTTTTGATGGTTCCTTCAACAAAACTTGATAGTACCGGGTTTTTGGCTAGGTTTCTGAACGAGGTGCCAAGCAACTGATGTTGACGTCAGATCTGTGCAACAGTTGACGGATTCATACTCGTGGTACACTGGTATATACTCTCCCACGACGATTTCCACTTCGCCGGCCACCACCGTTAGCGCCCCGTAGGTCATTTGTGGTAACCGGTACACTGCTGTGCGCGCTCCGTAGGAGCCTTACCCGCTTGGTGAAGTTGATCAAATGGACGAAACAACCAGTTGTTCGGTCGGCAATTACCATCTTGTCCCGTTTAGAACTCCTATCCTGTTCTGACAACAAACCACTTCGAATTGGCTGGCCTTTCCCCACAAGGGGGACTGCGGTTCTCAGAGGTTTCACTAGAGGTGTTTTCTCTCCAACGGCAGGAAG
Source organism: Postelsia palmaeformis (assembly GCA_037834295.1). Taxonomy (NCBI): domain Eukaryota; class Phaeophyceae; order Laminariales; family Laminariaceae; genus Postelsia; species Postelsia palmaeformis. Next base: position 1,788 of record JBBMHQ010102635.1, read on the forward strand.
AGACTCCTACTCTTGTTGATTGTGACCGAGTTTTCATGACCGAGGTTCCGCCAAGGAAGTTAAAACGGCGATTGTGCTGTCTTTTTTTTTTGTTATTCGGTCTTTTCTGTCATGGGGCACTCACAAAGGGGTAAAAGGTTTATTTCACTTCGCTTGGAGACGATTTTGCTCCAGACCCAAACCAAAAGCTGCCCCTATTCGTTCGTTTGTCCCTGTTGCACTAGAGCACGAGATGGATACTGAAGACCTCGTTTTTTCAATTGTAGTCGGGTCATTTTTTGCGGGCCATTTTGCGTCGACTCTTCGCTCAATAACCGGTTCGCATTCAACAGGCGAACCGTTGGTGGCTGCACCTTTATCGACTGGTCACGGGAGAGTGGGGAGAAGACCTGCGTGCTTCTAATCCTTTAAGTCAATCACCTTCAACGGAGGTCCAGGCCTCGGACACCCCCCGTGCCTCAGCGGCGGACGGGGTGTTGCCAGGCAAAAGATTTCCTTCGCCCGATTGGCCAAGTGCGCGGCGGCTATTCCCCAACTGGCTTTGGCGTGGTCTCGTCTCGGAAAATGAGGCTAGCGCCGAATCTCCAAACTCTGTGGATGGACTTGCCGCCGGGGAGTACGACCATGCTCGAGGTAAGGGCTCCGCTCTTTCTTGCGAGAAATCGGTGTATATGCCGCCGTTGTCTGACCTTCACGTATTAAGTGTATTCCGTTTCAAGGAGCTGCCAGTACTCGAGGCATACTGCATTCAAAAGTTGTTGTCGTTTCGGCGATGGAGTAGCGATTATAGTCCGCGAAGTATTCAGAGGTATCATGTCATTGCGCATATCTCTGCAATCTGCAATCAACCCGCGGTAGTGAATGCATTTTCCTTCAATCGTACGTTAGTGCTTCCTGCTTGTGAGGGTGCAATGAGGAAAATTCTTAATACTTGTTTTTTTCTTGAAAGACTGCACTCTGTGCCTTCTTGTTGAAGATGAAACCCTCACACCGAGCACTCCTCAAACCTTGTTGGATTTGTTTGTCAAGTCATGCAACTCTAGTACCGTCCTTTGTATATGTTGTGCCGGTGCTGAGCGTTACGGTTATTTTGATGAATCTTTTTTGGATTTGGTCGAAACGTGCACCATTTCCTGCTAGCTTTTAGTTTCGTCAAAATTATTTGTGCTGCGGTGTTAGCGTCTGTGAGCAGCTATTGCTTTCGACTCACAGATTATGGGCTTGCTGCTATCAGTCATAGCTCCGTTCTGCATGTCGGTGTACCTTATGATGCAGTCATGTACGATTTGTTTTTGGTGGAACTCGGCGTTGTTGGGGTTGAGGGGGGCGCAATGACTTTTGGGCTCTGGACAGTAGAAGCGCGTTGATGACATAATATAACGGCGATGAGTCGTCGCTGACTTGAATGCTTTTGAGCTCAAAAGACCAAAATGGTTTGCTGCAGCCATTCGCTTTTCTCTGATGCTTATTCTGCGACGCTGAGCGTTTCTTGCCCTCAAGCTCTTTTTTTGTTTCGATTCGTTCCTTGGGTCTCCGTTGCTACCGCCCGCCGTTTTTTCGTAGTTTGTGATCGTCTATCAATGTTCGCTGGATCCTTTTTTTCAAAATCTCTTCGAGGAGAGTCCCCCACTCATGTTCACACGTTTTCTTGAATTTTCATATAGGATGACGTATTGCAATGACGATCACACAAGTATTTCATCGTCACTGACAGTTGGCGTTCTGCGCGGCTTGTGATGACAAGTACAGAGTTTTTCCGAGCACTACATTAGTTGACTTACATAGCAGTACATCAGTTGACCCTGGTATGCTATTTTTTCAAAATCGATATATATTGTGTTTCCGGTCTCGGGGATTGCCGGCTTTCGATGCGATGGTCCCGTTCGTTCCAACGACGATCTGCTGTAAGTATTTCGTTGTCACTGAATGTATGCGAGCGAGGCCTTTGAAAACATCTGCTGGGTCTTTTTGAGTGCTACTATGTGTCGACTACCCGTGTTTTTTTTTTTTTCAAGAGTATGTGTCTGCTCGATCGGGTCGTCGGCTCTCCTTTTTTTGGGGAGTGCCTGTTCTATTCAGATTATATTGACGGTTTTCTATTTGAATGTCGTTATATTTCCGCAATATTGTGGATAGTATTGGTGCAAGTTACGTCAGCGGTATTGTGTTCTAAGCTTCAACTTATCCGCGAGAGAGTGCGGTGATGACCACATTTGTATTTCATCGTCACTGATAGCCTGCGCAAGCAATTGCACTGGTTGTGATGACAATCACAATGCTCTCGATGGCATGTAAACATGCAAGTATGTGGTGTAGATTTGTTGATAACATTGGTTTTGGTTTCTACCCTGCAGGACAACTGTTCGAATGTGATGCGTTTCAGTTGAGTTAAGGGCCTCTTTTGCTGCTTCGGCGCATGCAGTTGTTGTGGAATCGTCACCGCTTCCGTTGTTTTGATGGTTTTTGTGAAAACATTGATGTTGTATTGGTGACAGGTCCTTTACTTCTGTTCCTTTCGTCCGGTGGTGTGTTGACGATTGCCGAAACGTGGTGTGACTGATAACTTGGTCATGTCTACGGTACTTCGTTCCCGGTGAAAAAACTTTTTTTTTTCGCTATTGAGCGGGATGTGCTTGTGATCACACATTTATTTCATCGTCACTAGAAGTCAACGTGACCGCATGCCATGTGATGGCAATATCATAGTTTTGCTGGCCATTCTCGTGCTCCTTGTACCCCTCCAAGGTAATGTCGACGTTCGGCAACGTGCCGGATAGTCTGTCCCGGTCTAGGCGCAAGGTGTCGTCGTGTACTCCCGGCACACCGTTGGCGCAGAATACTTGTTTCAACCATCAATATAATGTGTAAACCCTTTCAATTCACGCCGACAGGCTTTTTCACCCACCATCTCCCGCAGGCCTGTTCCAGCCCCTGGACGACTTCTTGCGCACTTCCAGCGTCGGAGAGTTTTTCTCCAGGCTGCAGATGGTCAGAGCTTTCGCCGCCCATCTTCGAGCGGTTGATGATGCCGAGGTTATCGAAGATGTTGGCAAGGACAGAGGCGGAGCGTTGGCGAATGTGCTGGAAGGGTTGTGGCAATACTACGAGCAGGCTAGTTGGAGTTGATTGTTTTTCATGTTTTTTTCATCGTAGATGGGCGTAAAAGCAGATACCGGTTGAATTTTTAATTCATTCATGGTGTCCGTCTTTTTTTTAACGGTGACGGACCCCTCGCGCTCGCTTATTGTCGGTTATGTTCTTTCCTGTTGGTAGGACTATTTGGTGTTGGTGATTTTGGCATTCACGTCTGTTTTTGTCAGTGTTCGACGTAACGTTAGATCCGATATATGTACGAGGATTATTGTCGCTTGTGAGTTTGCCGATTTTTATCTTCGTTATACGATACAGCAGTTGAAAATAAGGATGTGTGTGATGTGTATTTATAATACAAATCTCACTCTGACTCGAAAATGAGAGACAAAATAGCACACTGATGCATCCTCTACTTTTTTTTTTTTAATGGGCACATGATGCGCAGCACGTTTTTCGTGGCTCCAGCCTTGCCCCAGGTAAGCTGTGATCTACCTATTAATAGTGTGGTACATTTTTTTTTGCACATTCCGTTTACAATGTAGTATACCAGGATACCAGTAGCTGGGTGAGTGCAGTGCAATGGTTAGCCACCTTGGTCAAAAGTACCGTACAGCAATGTCGATGCTTGTGATGTGTAATTTTTTTTACAAATCTCACTCTGACTCAGAGATAACAGACGAGAAAACACATTGATATGTCCTGACATTGATTATGTTTTATTAGGCATCTGGAGTTCGACAAGTGGTAACTTGCTGTCTGGTACGCAGGCATTCACATTTTGTCGACATTTGTTCTCACTCGAGTGTTCCACGCAGTAAATAGTGTAGCCGCTATGATGTGGCTTTGTAGATGCCCCATGAACCCTTACAAGCTGATGACTTTTGATGAGATCTCGTCCGTGTCTTGTTTTCTGTCAGTTTTCGGAGGAGGTCCTGCTCGCCAGAGACTTGGTGCGGAACAGCATCGAGAAAAAACTCAAGGAAGAGGCAAAGCTTGCAAAGTGAGTAAACATTCATTTCCCCTGTCTCTACTTTTTTATTCCTATTCTGCAGGACGCGTGCACCATAAATTGTCTTTTTTTGGGTAGGTTGTTCAAAGATACACTCATATCTGGCATCTGGTGTCATACCACCAGGTACCTGTATTTGCGTAGCCACCCTGGAGTTTTTTGTTTTTGTTTTTCGACGAAGGAAAGGGTCTCTTATCAAGTAGGATATACCTGGTACTGTTTTTTCGTCAAGGATGAGTAAATATGGTGTTCGATTGTATCAGGGTACTTCAAAGGTACAGCCGGAGAATACCCTGCGAAGCAACCGTAAAAAAATATTCGCTCATCCTGTACGAGCACGAGTATCCCGTATATCCTACGCGAGGTACGGAACGTAGTGTTCTCGATCACGATAAAGGTTGCTGAAAAGGTGGGAGTTTTTTTTTTTTTCCACCCTGTTCAGGACATCATTCTCGTGTTAGAACCACTGGAATTATGGTCGTATTTGGGCTATATATGGAGTGCTCAGTACCCAAACGGTTGTTGCAAACTTGAGTTCGGAGTGGTGTGTGCCCACAACGTTCTCGCGGTCCTAAATGGTTATGAAAGATAGTTTATCCCAAAACCAGTTTCTTGCGGGTTTCGTCCAGTTTTTTTGTGCCACGTGTTGATTGTTCACATTTTGGGTGACTTCGACACGGCAAAACATCAAATGTGTGTTTTTTCTCTTGTTTTACCTGGACTCGGTTCCCTGAGTTGGCATGGCCTGCGATGCCTGGGTTCAAGAGAGCAACGTATTCAATGAAGAAAATAAGCGTGTGTGCGGTTTCACGTGTTTAGTTTTGTTCCCGTATTTGCGTTTTTTTCAAGCGTTGTCTTTGTTTTTGTTGTCCCCGCACCCACCCTCCCGCCGTACGCAACTCTCGATGCAGAGGAGCCCGGAAAAAGCGGCTCTAACTCCGCTACATCAGTACGCATATGAAAAAAAACCGGCGTTGAAGTTCACCAAGTACCCCATTTCGCACGCCCCCCGTTGCTTTTCTTTCGTTTCTTCCCCCCTTTCATCGCGTTGAAGGTGGGACGAGCAGACGTATTATTCTCTTGCAGAAACTTCCGAGAAGTCGCACAGGAAACTAAGCAAGCTCGTTGCACAGTACGACGAGGTCTTGGACGTGAGTGTGTTTCTAACATGTATTTTTAAACATGAAACACGTCATTTTTTTGGATGGTCTGTTCTCATCTTTTCTCACCCCAAAACAGTATGCTACAGTACCGAGTATCCAAACTTTAGGTTGTGTTTTGCGTTCGGAGTATTCAACAGAGCTGGGCTATGTTGTGAGAAAGAGTGGACACGTTCTGAGGCTTCGTATTGTGTTCTCTTGAACTTCGATGTGCATGTAAAATATGTGGGTGTAATTTGTATACCACTCGGTGTAACGTCAGCTACCGATGCAATGCTAATGAACTCATGATATTTGGTCAACCGCTCGCCATGTAAACCAGGATGGACGCCAATTGTCCCTTTCCTCAACTCGAGCAGGTGTCCGTATCTGAAGTTCTTCATCGGGCTCTGATTTCGGGTGTAGGCGAAAGAAATGAAGGAAACGACACGAAGCCCGTGGCTCCGTGCACAGAGATCCCGAGCCATTCCGTAATTTTCTCCATGGTGATAAAGGTGCAACTCATAACTGTTTTAATCCTTTTTTTCACTCGACAAGTGATGAAGAGGATTCCATTCTGTGAGTATCTGTTTTCGACTGAGCGTCGCTGTTGCCCGTCAATCATGGCCTTTTTTTCGGTCCTTCAACACAACACTTATCCCCCGTGCACAGAGATCCCGAGCCATTCCGCAGTTTCCCTGATAGTGAAAAAGGTGCAACTCAATCGTTTCCATCTTTTTCTCAATCTACAATTTGTGAACAGGATTCCATCCTGTGATATCTGTTGTCGACTGAGCGTCGCTGTTACGTTCAAATCATGACTTTATTTCGGTCCTCCGAACACCTGCCAGGTATTTCACACGTATGATTTGCTTGCATTTAAGTACTTCCAACGTAACACGAGGTATACCCTGGTTTTTGTTTGAATCATATTTGCTTGGTTGTTCAAGATCATAGCATGATTCTTGACAGCAGTTGATTCGAATCACTGTAGACAAACTTGCAATGTCGACCGCGGCAGGTAGTGGGGAATACGGAACCTTGTGTCTCGACAAACACGAACTTCATCCGACCGTCTAGCGGATGTGAGTAGCCTTCTGACAAACTGTTCACCTGCGTGAGTTCGCCTGTTGCTATACTACCTCATCCCCTGTCCGTCTAAGCGCAACATAGTTGGTCAGGTCACTCAGCTGGGACCTGTTGTGGCCACCCCTACGCCCCTCCCCCCACAATCGAAACAGCGTTGACGCGTTGCTTGCCATTTTTTTGGGGGGGGTCTACAATATGTCGCCTATGTTGCATGACTACATGACGGGCAAAGGGCAACCGTGGATCACTCATTGAAATATATTCCTCTTTCCTTCATTTCCGTGTCTTTTTATTCATCAGGGATATGCTGCGAGAGGCTGTCACTGACCAGCGCTCCCATCTATATCTCAACAGGTTGACTCAGCTTCGGACTTCGTTGACGACGATGAAGCCGATGCCGAAACCAACGGCAGTGCCAGCCTTGCGGAGCATCAAGAAGACAAGAGCAAGTCGGGCATGCCTTCTCAAGCACCGAAACCTATTTGGCAGCAGCGTCTCAAAGCGAAGTCGGTCGCTCGTCCGAAGAGTTCCCTCGAAATCCTAGACGCTTGTCTTCCCGTGGAGCCGGGTATGCCTGTTTCAGGTGTTGAGGACGTGCATCAGCCTGCCGCCGTGGAGACTCCCGGCTTATCACAATGGTTACGGAATGCTCTTTACGGTAGCGGAGCCGACGACATCGCTTCTTCTTCAACTTCAACGACTACCACCGCGCTAACCGCTCGCATTGTTCCGCTGGCGAACCGCATGCGCGCTTTGCTGCTAAAGCGAGTTTATGCCAAGAGGCGTTTCGGCTCGGCGGGGGCGGGTGGATGGGCGGATGAAGGGAGACCTGCAGGGTTCATTGGGTCGGGGTTGGGGGAGGAGCTAGCACTTGCGGTGTTCGGTCGGATCCAGGCATTGAGGGCGAAAAATGTCGGGAAGCAGGTGTGTTCCATGTATCGTTTTATCACCGTGGAGCTTGGATAACAGTTCTTCGGTTTGGGTTTGGATGCAGTCATGGGTGGCATACCGGAATACCAACCCGATTTTGAGACACTCCTGTTCCATGGTTTCGTTCGTCCCGAAATAATGTCGACGAATCACAAAGGTTTGGGGTCATGCAGCGGATCTGTCTCCGCACAACATTGGTTTCACTTCAATTGACGAGCGCCTTTTTTTGTTTCGCAGAAACACAAAAGCTACGACGTGTTGTTTCTTGTGCCAGCTACGACGTGTTGTTTCTTGTGTCGTAAGTTCTGATGTTGATTTAAACCTTTTTCGCTGTGTTTTCTCCCTTCACTGGTCAGGTTAAGAAACGAGCCGTGCTCGATCTCCTGGGCGGCTTGCGTAGGCAGGGTCTGCGCTACGCCAATTCGTCCACCCCACTGCAAGCATCCGACATGCTTCATGTCATGGCACTCGCCAAACCGTTCTCGGCAGACAGGCTGGCGGGGTTCGATGACGCGGGTGTGCTTGCTGGAGGTGCAGGCGATAGTGGCGCGGCGTCTCACGTGGCTGACGTGATGAGGAAGGCGGACAAGTACTGTCTAAGGGGTCTGAGCGAGTTGTCCAGATTAAGGCTTGAGGCTGGCGCTCCAGTATCGAGGGACATGACGCGGAGGGAAGCTGAGGTGAGCGGACGCAGGTGTTGGTGCTGGAGTAGTTGCTGCATCTTTCTGCTGTTAGCGACACCACCAGTCATGCTTGTGCCTTTTGTGTCTATTAATAGCTTACCGGTGATCTATTTCTAAAAATAGAACACTCGCGCCCTGTACGCAACTTCCAGCGTGTTTTCCTGGCAGTTTTTTCTTCAAATAAATGCCACACGTTCTGCAGCGTGTTGTATGGCATTGTCGATACCCCCACCCCCCACAAGTGCACTTTAATCACTTCTAAAGGCTTGAATATACCCCCACGCCCGAGGAGTTTCATGCCAGTGCCACATAAACGTCGGACCCTTTTGGTTGAGGGCCTTGGCGTGACTCACTTATCCAAGCAACGCCATTTTCAAGTCAGGATGGGGACCATTGTTTCGCCCCACATTTGTTTTGAGAGCTCCTTCCCCCCGTATTCGTCTGTAAACATTCCGGTGGTTTCGTGTTGTTTCAGGGGCGCAGCACTTGTAGCCTTTCATCCGCGCAGTAGCCTTTCACCCGTTTTGGGAAGTCGAATGGTTCTCAACAATGGGAATGAAGCGCATTTTTTTGGTCTTTGCTGTCGTCTTCAGTCGGTTACGGTTGTATGATTAAATACGATTTTTGAAAATCGGCCAAGGCAAAGGGCGATTGTTCTCCTTTTCCGTTCCTGTCTACGCGTCAAGCTTTCGATATTACTGTAATGCCTATGGCCACGCTAGTTTTTCCTCTAAGGGGTTCAACACGGATACACAGCCTGGGGTAGGCATTTTGTCCACGATGAAGTGCTGCCGAAATGCTCGCCGTCAACATTACATCGACCCAATTCTGCCGACACTTTTTCGTTTGTTTTCAGCTTATGCGTGGCATGGCGGAGCACTTGGGTTTGCTTGTTCTTCAGCAGCGAGGGGCAATGGCCGTTCTTGAATCTGAACTGTGGTCTCTCGTTCAAGAGGTTGATATCGTTCATTCCTTCACAAGGGACATTAGTAGCGCCGCAATTTCTGCCGTTGGCGAAGATGCTGGTGTTGTTGGCGATGACAATACAGCTTTTACGTTTCGTAAGCTGGCGCTTCCGCCGCAAACGTCGCTGAGATCGGCGTTAGAAACCCAGCGAATCGGTTTGTTCAGGGGTGTGGAGGCAATCCGCGAGGTGAAGCTGCTGGTGAAAGCTGTCGTTGCATCTGACCCGCCGACTGCCGCGTCCAAGTCAGGAGGTGCAACTGCCGAAATGTGGGGGTTTGTTCCCACGGATGCCACGACGTGTACAAAGCTAATGGCTGCTGTGAAGGGGTTGGAGGAGTCCGTGGTGAAAATCCTAGGCGGCCTGGAGAGGCATCCTCCTCCTGCTTGTGTTTCTGGATCTTGTCGCGTCGGCCGTGGTGGTGTTGACGCGTCGCCTCTGCTGAACGCCGGGACCTTGGCGGATGTAGTCGAGACGCAAGAGAAGCTACGGACGCTCTCCTTCGACGTGATTAAGCTTTCGGAAAGGTTCGTGGACGTTGTGCCTTCATCGGTCTTGGGCCGGGTTGCCACGCACTTGGACGGCGTGTATTCGTCGGTGAAGTCAGTGCTTTTGGGCGATTCCGTCATGCGGGGTTGGATGGTCGGACAGGCTCCGCCTTCCGGTATGCCATCGCCTGAACGGCAGCATATTCTTGCGTCACATGTATCCAAGATTGGCGACCGTCTGTCAGATTCGGTGAAGGCGATGCTGCTTGCGGTGCAGGCGCTCTGCCCCCAGGACGAACACGTGATTTCGGCGTCCAACCGCGAGCCCAAAGTAGGTTTGCCCGAAATATCTAGCGAGTCTGCCCGAGGATGTAACGACTCCGTTCAACAGAAGGATGCCGCGGAAGGCGTGTGGTCGACCGGTTTCACTTTGTTTGAGGCTCACTGTTCTGCGTTCGACCAAGCGAAGAGACTGAAACTCTGGCGGTGTTCGGCGGCGTTGGCCTCGGCGACGGCAGCTTTGAGGGGTTTCTCTGAGGATGAAGCGGTTAATGGGGCGGGACGCCAATCGAAGGCCACGGTCGAGGCGGTGGAGGCACTTGGGCGTTTGTCCACAGAAGTGATGCAGTTAGCGGAGCAAGTGGTTTCTGCTTCGAAGGCCGTTTTGATCGGCATGATCGCGCTAAATAAGGTCAGCTAACAGGAAGCATATAATAATTCGCGCACGCGTCCGCCTCGGTACTCAAATACCTGTCGCTGGCGATTGTTCGTGTATTGATAGACATTTATTTGTCGCGATACCGGTTTGCTAGGCATGTACCTGATAGCCGTCCCTGAGGGAGTTCTAAATTGCTGCCCCGGGAACTTTGTGCACGTCACCCATGTTTGCCTTTTCAAGGCATGTATTCATCTCGGGGGTCTCCAAGATCACTCGATCTGAAGCCCACTCTTTTTTGTCTTGCCTCGAACTTTTGTCATTTACAGGGAACGGCGAAGCTGCTTTACGTGACGGTCAGGGTGTTCCGCACGTTGCTTTCGAAGGGTCTGTGCTCGGACGAGACGGAGGACGTGGACGGGGAGGGAGACGGTGAAGTCGACGGAATGAAGGTTCGTCAGATAAAAAATCACCGTGCAGTGATCCTGTTCGCAAGACGGTGTAACTGAGTTTGCAACCCACGCTTGCGTTCATCTGTTGTAGTGGTCTTGAAAAGTGAATGCCGTAGAGATTTGTAGTAATATTGCTGCCCCTCTGGCAAGATCCTCTACTCGAGAGCTCCTCCCCGCCTTTTCTCGTTTGTTCTCACCGTTGTGGCTGGGAGGTTGGCAACACCGGTCACCTCGCGGCGCTTGCTGACGCCCCTCCAATACCCATGGCCTTGTGACCCCCTGTCTTTTGCTTTTTGACAGTTCGACGATGATGTAGAGGGCACCGGTATGGGTGAAGGTGAGGGTAAGAAGGACGTGACCGATCAGATCGAAGACGAAGAACAGCTTCTTGGGTTGAAGGGGGACGAGCCCGACAAGGACGAGGCGGAGGAGCCCAAAGAGCTAGGTCAGAAGGCCTCTAAAGCCGATCATTCCCTTGGATGTCATGTCCTGCAGGGCTAGTTGAAGACGTACCAGAAGTACCTCAAAGCCGCCAAAGGCGTGAATCGCCAGCAAGGGCCGCTGACAAACATCGTAAAAACATACTATGTATCCCCACGTGCAATATTAATATATAAACAATGGCCATCATACAATGACCATCACTTTGGACTACATCCTCCACGCAATATTCACCACAACACGGCCCATTCCAAATGCTTGACAACAACTAACCGCCAACAACGCAGTTACTCTCGGCTTGATGCAGTTAGGAGTTTGACCACTTGAAGGCGTCTGTCACACTCCTCATTCCCACCGTTCTTGTAATATTGAGATTAAAAATAGTTCTCGAAGGCGTTTCCAGCAGTAGGCGGCACAAAATATCATCAATACACTCAATATGCGAACTGCGTTCGATTTTGAAGGAAGCTGATACTGTGGGTACGCACTGCATCTTCAACATTCGTAGTTCCGGTTGACATTGTTTCGGTATTCAAGAGAGTGAAATACCTACGTGCGAAATATTTCGCGTTTGGACCGAACAACAGCGAAGCGCATGGTCGAGTAAAGCCCAGTTGCACGGCCTTCTTGGGGCAGCAAAGAAAACCTTGGTTGTGATCTGGTGCGTTTTTTTTCATGGATTAGTTGTGGTTTCTAGCTCAAAATACAAAGAGCTGCCGCACTTTGATGGATCTCTGTAAAGGTATGGTTTTTCCTTTTTTCAGGTTCGAAGAACTTCCTGTTGGGATCACGATTCAGTGTAAATTCAACCCATACCCGGACTCGAAAACAAGCGAGAACCGCGGCGCAGCGTTCTGTCCTGGTATCATTTGACGGTCTGCTGACCTCAACATACCCCTGGACGACTCGGTTCGTGAATACATACCACCACTTTTCGAAGATCCACCATCAAGTTTTGTCCACTTGAACACAAAACGCAGACAGCGACGGCAGGTTATTGTTTTCTACCACCAGTTTGGGATTTTTCATTCTCGAGTTTGCTGGTTTGCTTTTTCAACCAACGTTCCACGTACTCGGATTGTCAGCCGCAATTCGTGTCGCACGTTTTTCTCGGCGACGTTCAACTCAGCTATTCTCGATATGGTTGTGCTCATGAAATCACGACAGGGGAGAACGAGCAAGACAACGGCATGGAGATGGAAAACGACTTCGAGGGGGAGATGTTTGACATTCCGAAGGGCGAGGAGAAGGACGAGGACGCCGAGGACGACACTGAGGAAAAAGAGGAGCTAGACCGAGAGATGGGGGACCTGGGCGACGATGCTGACGTTGTTGACATGAAGCTGTGGGATGAGGACGACGAAGATGATGGCGACGGCAAGGAACAGGGAGAGGAAAAGTTCGAAGCAGGGTAAGAGAGCTTTCGTGCGTCCGCGCTTTATTCTGCTGTAGAGCTGAATTCAACAGCAAAGATTCCTTGGTAATCACCTGGTGCTGGTACGTTTCAATAATAATCCTCGGTGCGAGGTACCCAGGCCGATTTTGTTGTGTTGACGGGGGACCATAGTAAATACAGGGTCCAATGGTACTTAGTAACATCAATATGTTTTTTTTTGTTACTCACAATTTATGGTCCTATTTACTTCCGTCCCGCGCAATAGAATATGTTGACGAAACTCTTGTTTTTTTTCCCGTACCCTTCTTGTCAGAGAGAGGCACATGTAGAGTTGGTGATATTCGTACAGATTCCGAGTACGTTCACGGTACTTCGTTTGGGGCATTTTTCGTTTCCTGGCTGCTGCATGCTTTTTTTAACGGAGATTTACTGCACAAGCAGACACTGCAGAAATTGTCGTACTGCTTACAGATGACACGGTAAGTGGCTTCTGATGCGGCAAATGTTTGAGAACCATGCTTTCACAGAATACTGTTTGATGACTCCGGTTACGACCATGTTTCTCTGGTTACGACCATCATTTTCGGAAACATTAATTATACAGGGGACTTTAGGTGGTATCCTGCATATGCAGTCGATTTGTTACCAACGTGAAGAAAATGACAGCCCGGTCTTCAACGCATCGGTCTTGTCTCGGTTTCGTCGTCCCAACATGCTGCCACTCTTGGTGACCTCGTTTAGGTCTCGCCTGGATGGAGAAAAGCCGGAGGAAGACGAAGTCCGAACAAAGGAGGATGAGCAAGAAGACAACGATGGGAAGGAGGTGAGCACATATTTTTCCGTGTGCAAATTTGTCGTCATTGTTGTTTTTTTTCGTGACAACTCCAGTTTTCTCCCGCGAGTCAATGTTTGAGGCGCATCCATGTGTCAAACTGTGGAGGTTGAGGTTTTCAAACGACCCAATGATGACGCAATTCTGATCTTGCCTGTTTTTTTTAAACGTCTTATACGTACTGTAGGTTTCTGGGTACTGCCCGTTGGAATTCCTTTGTGAGTTTTGCCAACGCTCTTTTCACACCTGGCTCCCTTCTTACGGTCGCAATCCCTCAGAGAGATGAGAAGGACGGTAAGGAAGGAGACCCTTCGAGGCCGGCGGAAGAGAAGATGGAAGAGGATGACGGCGGTGACAACCAAACCGCTCAAGACGATAAGGCAGATGGGGAAGGTGAAGAGGAAGACAAGGGCGACAATGGCGAAGGAGAGGGCCCTGTCAACGACGACCTTGAGGATAATTACGAGGAGAAACCGCCTGGTGTTGAGGTAAAACACTTGTTGTGTCGATACCTTTTTACGGGGGGCCATTGTAAATATCTGGTAGGATTTATGGTACACTCAAGTACCTATATATTTACTATTTTTTACCAATAGTATTTGGTCCTTTTACCGATAGTATTTGGTCTTATTCACTATGGTCCCCCGTAATAGTCGACGTTACTCTTTCGATGTGCTGTGAGTAAGTTTTTCAAGCCTGTCGCTTTTTTTGTCATGGTGATGTCACTAAGCTTCCCGACGAAGTGTTTGCTTTTTTATCTACGTTGGTGAAGCATTTTTTGTTGGAAGTTGAGTGTGGGTACGGTCTTACGATACGTGATGCTGTTCTTTTCGGGTGATGACTTGTATGGCTGTGAGCCGGCTGGGGTTCCCGGCTACGTATTAGTTGGCTGAAGGATTACTCGATGGCGGTGCTGGAGCCGCGCGGTCGACGAGGACCAACGCAGCAGTCTGTCACCACGATCTCCCACATACCATCTTGTCGGTAAAGCTTGTACTTCAATAAGTTCCTGCCGTCCCCCCAACGGCGATCGAAATCGTTCATGAGAGCGAGCGGGCAGATGACGACGGGCGCTACTGCCCGGTGCATATGTCCAGGGGTCTCTTGGGGGGGGTCAGTATTTAGCGCATCGATACCGTCGCGAAACCAGCGATTGCTCGAGGGGGAGAAGTTCGTAACGGGAAGCCTTGTCGTCCCCATCATCCAAGGGCCCCGCTTTGGTCTTCGCGACGGTATCGCTGCGCTGCAAACTGACCCCCCTCACGGGACCCCTGGACATGAACTTGAGGCAAAAGCGCTCGTCATCATCTGCGTGCTCGCCCTCATGGACGATATCGATCGCCATTGGGGGGGCAGGGCGGCTTCCCGCCAGCAGCCTCGGGGATTTAAGCGGTGCAGCTGGTGGCGACTGCTCTGGATTGGCGAGTAAATAAGATATATGGTCTAGATCGTGTCTTTTTTGTTTCGTATGTTTGGTTTGCACTGATAGTATGCTGTCGCCTGCTGTACGAGTATGAGCTTTATATTTTTTGTGCATATCTTTAAAATACGAACTGGCATCAAATTTATAAATTTACCTGTCTCGTGCTCAAAACCAGAGATGAACTCGGCCCATTTATCATGCTTCTCGTGTCTAAAATGGTGCGAAATAGCGTAATTTTTGCTCCGGCGGCGACTTCAGCGGGATACACCGGAGGCGCCCCCGGCTGGCCCTCCGGGGGCGCCTCCTGCGGGCCCCCTTCGCCTGTTTCGGCTCGCTTCGCTCACCTGACTTTCATCGGTGCCAGCCAACTGGACGGCTAAAGTCAATTAGTTGGCAAGCCAGCCAACTAATAATCAGCCGGGAACTCCAGCGAACTTACAGCCCTAGCGATAGCAGTTTCCGCCATGTGCCTAGTTTCACATCAGTCTCAAGGTTAATTAATATTGGCACGTAGCAATTTACCAAGTGACTATTCATAGTCTCATCAGTGTGTCCAATGCTTGTTGCTGGCACGTCACAATGAACGCAGGTCTATCTGCTACAGAGTTCCGCCAAACAATTGGCGTGTTCGTCTGTCATGACCTGCGCAGATTGAAGGCTGCCCGTAACTGTAAAATAAGATAATGATTGTACGGATTGCATTTAAATTATACATCTCCAAGCTCTCTAGCCTCGAATATACACTTACCTAGACCCAGTATGACGCTCTCGGTACTCAACTTGCTCGAAACTTCGTCAACCTTTGTTCGCTAGGCATTGCTGTTGCCTGACGCGAAAACAAAGGTTCGGTCAAACACAGTTTTTTCGAGATTCTTCGTCTTGATTCCGTGGACTTCGTTTTTTTTCACCCGGCTCGCAAATATAACTTTTCTTTTCTGCAACGCGCAAGGTCCGAGTCGAAGACGAAGCGATGGAGGTTGACGAGAAAGGTCGGGAGGGAGAAGGGCCGGAAGGGAGTGAAGCAGATGGCAAGGAGGAGGAAGAGCAAGAGGACTTGCCAGATGAACTCAACCTTGATAACGCGGACGATGTGGGTTCTGTCGCGACAGCTAAATGCGGGGCTTATTGGATTCGGAGTATGGACCATAAAAACGTTCGCTAACATCTGTCAATATCACCTTTTTTATCTATTATGGTGGCCCATATTAAAAAGGCCCGACGGACTCAACTCACTTTCTGTATCTTCCCAGTTGTGTTTTTTTTTTTGATCATTTTGTCAGTTTCAAAAACTACATAACATCAGTATAATCCGGACAAAAAATCACTAACGCGAGCGCACACAGGGACCTCAAAAACCTTGGTTGGGTTTCACGGATAGCTGTCGACTCCATCTTCCGAACGATGCCACTTGAAGCCGAAAGTATGAGGTTGCAAACAAAGTAGAGGTGGACGCGTGAAGTTAGGGTACAGCCCTTGGGACGCTTGTAGCTCATGAACAAAAGCTATCATCGCAAAACTAGGTGAGGACGTTTACTTCGCAAGTCGTGAGCTTTCCAGCGATGACAAAGACGCATCTTTCCTAGCAGAACGTGGGTCGGGACATTTCCCCCGTTCGAAATAGTATGTTTTTGACGACCAGTTTTTAGGGGACTCTTGCTCTCTTGAAACCTTTTTCTTTCGGCCATACGTGAGGTCGTTGGGAAGAAAAAGGTGGCCAACCTACCCACGTGGTTTATATATCCCCCTTCGTGTCGGTGTCGCGATTAATCAGCCCAGCTGCGATACGTTTCTTCATATAGCATAGTTAAATTTCAAGATTGGGTCAAAAATAATGATTTCGAGTATAAAAAAAGCACGGTTTCAAGGCCTATTTTGTTTGGGCCACTGTGATAGGCGTTTCTTGAGCAGTAGATCTTCCATGGGTGAATCGACATGATGTTTGGGGGTGGGTGATAAATGCATGGTCTTAGGAGTATGGCCGTACTGTTCGGTCAGGATAGTGAGCATACTCTATTACGGGGGACCATAGTTGATAGGACCAAATATTCTTTGTAAAAACGTGCAAATATATAGGTTTTCGTGGGTACCGTATCCTTTCTAATGTAGTCCCCCGTAATAGCTGTTTTTTTTTTTCTACGTGTGCATCATACGGTAGGTCGGAACACCGAAAGTTGGTGGGTACGCGCTCATTCCAGTATGCACCCGCTTGGTATTATATCCCAACATGTTTTGACTTTCAATGACTCAGCTTTTTTATTTCTCGTTCTTCGACGATTGCTTTTTTTCTCCTTCAGGATGGTAACGACAAAGATGACGTGGAAGCTGACGATAAGGACGGGGGAGGGGATGAAGGGGAAAACGGCGGCGAAGAAGCTGAAGAAAAAGAAGGGTTTGAGTCTTTTGCCCCCGAAGAAAACGGGGAAGAGGAAGGACAAGAATTGCAGGAAGATGAGCAGCAACCGCAGGTAACCGCGGAATCTGACCGTTCATCAACTATTGTCCCGTTGATCGAAGATCGCTCGCATGCCAGGGTGTTTTTTTCGTGCTTATTTTGACCTAGGATGCTTTTTTTGTTTGTACCTCTTGGCAGGGCTCTGGTAACGCTGGAGCTCCAGAGCTTGATCCTATGGATGAGGAGAAAGATGAAGATAAGCTGGATAAGGAAGTCGAGGCGGAGGAAGAAAACGAAGACGGTGTCGACGAGAAGAGGAAAGCAGACGGCGTGGAAGAACCTCCAGCTTTTGGTGTGGAGGGAAAAGGTGGAGACAGCTCCGTGCTCGAGACAGCGCAGAAGGAGGTAACTTTTCCTTTTTTTTTGTGGAGAGGGAATTGTGTTTGGCAGGTTCATGTTGTACTCTGCAGAGACGTCATTTCTTTTTTGCTTGTAGTTTAGGATCGGTGATCAAGGTAATCCTCCGCATTGCTGACTTTTTTGAAATTGATTGAAGCATAATTTGGATTGATTGTTTTTCCCATCAGTGGGACTCACTGAAGAACTTGATGATGTGTACCATATTTTTGATTGTCCACTTACTGCTTGTTTCGTTTTCGTTGTCTGCGGCAGGGAGCCGAACAACCTACGCAGGACGAAAATTGCGGAGAGGAAGAGCAGGAGGATGAGGAGGGACAGGTAAGCAAATGTAGCCACACCACGGGAAAATAAACTGGCTTCACTCAAGATTTCCTTGTTTGTTGTGCATACGGGTTGGTATTGACAACAATATACTGCCGATAACAGAGCAGCTTAAGGGGTACCTTTCCGCCCGAACACAGTTCGGAGTGGTGATGTTCACCATCCGTATCTCGCATGTGTTCGCAGCTGCTCTTTGTCGCGCTTGGGTCCCACAAACGCTAAGTTGCTCGTTTTGCTGTCTTTCTTTGAGTGTTCCCGGTGATGTGCCACTCGCTCCCCGATAATTTTGTGCTGTTAGCAGAGTGTGAGGCCTATCTGGCTCAGAGTTCCGCCAAACCAGTGATGTTGCGTCTGCCATGACCTGGTACATTGAAGATTCTCCGTATTATGATAGGAACCGTGGGATAAAGCGGCGGTGGTCACATCGTCGGCCTGTACCCGACGGGCTGAACGCTGGCAACAGAACATGACGGTATACTGGTTTTGTTTTGTTATCGAGTTTTTGACCCTCTCGACTTGTCGGTCGTGTGCATGAGGCCCAGTTGTGTCCATCACGTTAGGGATACGGTCTGTCGGCATAGTATCGATACTGTTGTTGGAGGGTTCTTCAGTGTTTTCACTTTACACTCGTCACCGTATTTGAGGGAGAGAATTTTGTCATCCAGACTTCTCACATGTCTTTTCTCCCTTCATATGTTTTGGCGTATTTCAGGATGGCGGCGGTAGTGCCCCGGATGGCCGGGACGATGGGGGAGGTGAAGGTCAGGGTGACGAAGGCGATGGCGGAGAGTGGAGACCAGACATGTCGGGAGGAGAGGGGAGGGGTGAAGGGCAAGGCAACGATAAAAAGAGGAGGCCCGAAGCACCAAATCCGTTCAGGTACATTGCTTTTTTGTCCTTCAATACATAGTGCTTCTCTTCTTTCATGCTCTTTTTGTTCACGCGCTGATTTTGTCGTTTGAGCAGATTGTCATGTAGCCAGGTTGGGTGTGTCCGGTGTGCCCTTTTTTGCTTCCCGCAGGTCTATCTGCCACAGAGTTCTGCCAAACTATTGGTGCTTTGGTCTGCCATGAGCTGCGCAGAGAGAATATTGCCAGTATTATGATGAGGAACCGTATGATAAAAGGGCGGTGGTCACACCGCCTGTCTGTACCCAACGGGCTGAACGTTGGCCACATTTACTGCTGTCCTACGCATCCCCTCCCCCGTTTTCAGTATTACCTCTTTGCCACATCAAAAAGGTCAAAGTTGGACAGGTTGTACTTGAAAAAAACTGATATACACGGTTGAGTGCGTCTATTCCTCGACGGCTGTGTGCCCATCGGCTACCTTGGTTATATGTTCAATTTTATTGTTGTAACCTGCGCATTTCCCGTTATGGGCGACACTAATGATACAAGGCACCATGTGCAAAAGCCGTGTTCTACCTACAGTAGTAATTTTGCCAAATTTCACACTCCCTTGTGTTTTACTTTGGTGTTGCTTACTCTAGGGTGCCGGGTGATGCTATGCGGCATTGGCGTCGGCGCCTGGACATGCTGAGGAATGAAGATGGCAACCAAGGTGCAGACTTCAATGGTTACTTCACAATTCAATGTGCCGATGTATGCAAGCGTTATAGGTTGTAGATAATTATCAAAGTCATTGTGACGGTACCGGAGTTTTTCGCCACTTGCCGGTGAAGCAAAGCCGAGCTCGGGTTACCCGGTATCTGTAGCCTTCGTACTCTTAGGCCCAAGACAAGTCTCTATCCGGCCCGATAGATTGTACAGAAAATATGGTTCCAAGGTATCACGCTTTAAAACGGTGCACTCTATTTACGCAGTTCAACTGTGGAAACCGACCTCTGTGCCGGGCGTAGTGTAGGTATAATAGTAAGATCTTGGTAGATTACTGTCTTTTCTATTGCACAGCACCCACCGTACACCAGTGTTTTTGGTGCTCACGTTCTTTACTGTCTGTACTCAGTTTGTTCCGTTTCTCTGGATTTTATATTGGTTTCCCGTGTTGCTTTTATTTGGTCATTTCTGTCTCGAGTTGTTGAGGGTTAGTTGTAGGTCATTACGGGTATGTTCTGTAAACTGTTATTTCGATTGCGTTTTGCTCGACGCCGCGCGTTACAGATGGAGCGGACGACAACAAAGCGAAGAAAGGTGACCACGAGAACGACGACCCTAAAAACGGCGAAAATGAAGAGGGAAAGTTCGAATACGTCACCGGCGATCACAAGGGTTCCAGCCAGGTCTGTATCCTGGAGTACGGTATTCCAAGCTCGATATCGTCGCAGTTTCTGCTCTGCTTTCTTTTAGTCCTACAACGTCGACACCTTTACGAGTTCTCGTATGATGTAATTTTAATTTCGACATCCCGGAAGAGCTCCGTCTAAACATTCTCGACGCTTCTGCTTTTTTGGTCAGTATTTGGTACTGCATAAGTTTTGGTAAACTTGATTCGGATATCCACTTGATGTCGTCCTCTCGTTTTTGTTTTGCACTTGTTGAAGCCGTTGCGTCCGTGTTGCTACTAGTAGAGTATACGCCCTTGGACATTCTTCATTCAGAACAGACAGGCACGTGTGTTACGGTAAATATTAATTGCTGGCTTTAGCGGACAATGCCGAGTTGCCTGAGCTCACGATTATATCGCTTCGTTGATACTCCCTTCAGGTGTTGGGTGGTGTTTCTGATGAGCAAGCTGCAGAGGCCGCAGCGCACCAGACTGAGGCGGCCGAGTCCGAAGTGGACGCGGTGGAAGACGGGGATGACCCTGACGACTGTGACGATATGCAGGTGATGGAGAAAGGCGACGAGGAAGCAGCAAACGAAACTAACGATCCCGAGGACGAAAGTCTCAAGGCGGTTGACGGTGACACTGCCGACCCCAACCGGAAAAGTGGGAAGAAGCGAAACCAGGACGGTCAGCGAGCAGGTGCAGATATCTCAAAATATATCAGACGTCGGTCTCTTTTGGTGTTGTCGTGTATGTTGAAATCCTTTGGTGTCGGTTGCTACTGGTATTTCAAACTTCCCGCTGGTCTTTCTGCCACAGAGTTCCGCCAAATCATTGGCGTGTTCGTCTGCCATGACCTGCGCAGATAAAATATTGCCCGTATTATGATAGGAACCGTGGGGTCAAAGGGCGGTGGTCACACTGCCTGCCTGTAACCGACGGGCTGAACGCTGGCAACATCGACTTTTTTCATCGGCTTTTTGAATAGGTGTCTACATGTTTAGACGTGATCTGCCCACATCTCGAGAAGGTTTTTAGGTAAACCACCGTAGATTCCCTCGAAGGTTAAATTGTTCCAAGTGGCTGGGTTTTTCTGTCCACATTACGTTTTTCGCGGTCGAACGCAGTTCGTCACAAGTTCTTCGCTGTTGTGGTGAACTCGCCCTTGTAGGGTCTAATGGTATGTGTCGACCCGCGCACTATTGTGGAAACTGATGAATGACGATTACCCTGCTGTGGTTTTTGGTGGTAGTGTATGCATTGAAGCTTTGGTTCTGGTCTGGCACAGAGAACCTGTGCACAACGTCTTGCTGTCAGTATCTCACATGTTGCATTAATTTTAGTCATTTTTTCTTTTTTGGGGGAAAGGTGACGAAAAAGCGGCCAACGTTGAAAATGAGGGGCAAGAGGAAACCGACTCTTCAGTTCCCAACAAGAAACGTGCTGACTTTGACTCCCTCGACGACCAACCATCTGGAGATGTCGACCACTATGCGCAAATCATCAACAATCTTCTAAGTGGGGACTCTCAAGATGGGGACGTCGCAGACAAAGACCACCTGCAAAGGTCTCTGAATCGTGCGGCTTACCTGAGACAAGAGCTCCACACAATAGCGGAGGAGTTGCAACAGAAACGGCTTGACCGGGAGGGCGGAGTTCAGGAGGGGTTGGAAGAATCCAGGGAGCTGTGGGGGAGGTTGAGGAGCGTGACGTCTTCTCTGTCACAACGGTTGTGCGAGCAGCTAAGACTTGTTCTTGAGCCGATGGTTGCTACCAAGCTGCAGGGAGACTATCGGTCCGGGAAGAGAATCAACATGAGGAGAGTTATTCCTTACATCGCGTCTGGTTTCCGAAAAGACAAGATATGGTTGAGGAGGACAAAGCCGGCGAAGCGCGACTATCAGGTTCGTGTTTTTTCTCCCCCATCTGCTTTTCGTCCTTTTTTTCTCGTCTTTACTCGAAGGGCAAAACAACTTTACAAAAGTGATTTATATTTGAGACTGGAGCCTGTCGATGCGAAGTGATCTATTCTTCGTCTAGCGTCGGGAGATGGCTTGACGCGGTCGGGCAGGATGCGCGGTTGATGTGGTCCAGATATATTTTCTGGATGAGAATGTTGGCCGATGATGACAAACATGACCTCTCCAGGGGCTTTGACCAGCGGTACCCCTTACACTGGTGTTCTCGCGCCGTTTTGGGCCCGCCAACTGGAATGAAAAACATGTACAAACTCGTCAAGAGGCCTTCACTCGTCGGTGCTTTGAGGGCATAACAATCGTGTGCTGCATCTAATGTGAAGAGCGCGTGATTAATTCGGAAATGTAGTATGTCCGTGATGACAGGTATGCCGCCCAACACCGGCTTCTACAGGTCGCGAGTATGCTCTATATGGTATCTGTACATCGGGACGTGTTTTTAGCATCTACCCGGGTTTTTTTTTTTGAGGTGATCATATCACTGTTGAAGGGGGCTACGGGGTATCGGGTCCCATATCTGATCAGAGTATATCAAAATCACGTCTTATGAGGCCTGGTTGGTGGGAAAAATATTCCTCCGAGGCTTCATTACTCATGAAATTCGAAGTAGTGTTTTTTGGCAGCCTTTGCTGATCAACTCTGAAGTGATTTAATTTGCTTTCACACAAGACCCCGGAGGCATTGTACAGTTCTGCATACGTCGGACTGGGCTAATGACGGGTTACTACGCTTGTACACAGCTAAGCTCCAACACTTGTGCATCGGCCACCACATAAAGGAAGGGCATCTGTACCTTGGCCACCATCGTTTCCCTTGCTACCGCCCAAATGCAGCTGCTCTAGGCAAACACGACTTTGGAAACGGATAGGACGAGACTACAGCAGTATCAAAACAATGCCACGTTTTTTCTTCTGACTACGACCGCCGCAAACAGCTCTTGCTCCGCGGGAGCGAGAGCGCTTTGTTTGCCCAGCGACTAGCAGACCCCTCACGCAGCTCCCCATGAGGTTGTACATTCCGTTCCTTCCCTCGGGAGCTGGTGGTGAATGTTGATCGGCCAACCCGGCGTCAACGAATCTCGTTCGTGTCGTGGTCTTCGTGAAGTTCAAAATGCCGGTTCTGGTCTGTTTTTTCTAGTCGTCCTATAAAATAAAACCAAAATCACGATAAGACAGCACATGGCGCACCGCTTTTGGCGGGTTGGAAATCCGACTATCACGAGGGGCCATAGTAAATAGGACCTACGGTACACACAAAAACCTAAATATTTCGCTATTTTTGCCGACAATATTTGGTCCTACTTACTATGGTGTCCCGTTATAGTTGCTTTCATCAATCACTCGAACTAAAGAGCATTAAACCCAGCCTGTCTGTGACTTGAGATCCACTGTGTTGGTTTCGATATCAGCGGTTGGATACTGTTCAAATCCCGTCAAGTTAGTTTTAACGTTGCAACCCGTCATATCGTCACGTCTTGAAAGTAAACGGCAACTGTCTTGACATCAGTTTATAAGGCTCAAAAGTCGGCACCATTGAGCTGTGTTAAAAAGCTTTATACGTTTTTCATGGTATTCTTCTGCTGATACAGGTATTGATGGCAATCGATGACTCGGAGTCGATGGCCGACTGTGGGGCAGGCGCGCTTGCTCTTGCTGCCATGACGACGGTGGCTTCGGGCCTAACGCAGCTTGAAGCTGGCCAACTGGCGGTTGCTCGGTAAGATTTTTTTTGCAGGTCCAACCGGCGTTCTAAAGTTCTTCGACGACTTGAAGCAAGTGTCGTCCACTTTTCCGCCTTTTCGCCTATGTGTGCTCGACTTGTCGTCTGTCGGCCTATGGTGTAGTTGGAAAACCTGTAGGAATACACCTGGATCTTATCAAGTTTTCGTATCTCTTGTACGATTTCTACCCTCTCTGCTTGGTTTTGTTTGACCACCCACAGCAGTATAGAGTAAGCATGCTTTTCGGGAGAATATAAGAACTACTGGCGTTTAACTACTCCGCAGGGCCGTGCACCTCGTGTTTATGAGGCGTACAATGGCGCACGTGGCGCTAAAACCTCGCCTATATTAAATTTCGGGCGGCAACACAGGGCACGCTGGCAGTAAGGAGTGTTTGTTCCTCTTTGCCAGTTGGCCCCTAACGCGTCCAACACTTTGTCATGGCTGCAAATTTATTTCAGCACGCGTCATTGTGATCGGGTGATGTGCCATGCACCTTATAAGGACTGACCGAATTCTCCTTTCTTTTTGTATGTATAGTACGATTAGTAGTTGTCACAAGGTTCATATTTGGTGTCAAGACAACTTGTAGCGTTGTTTAAAGTGGCACGGTTATAGCTGTATGGAGAACTTTCCTGTTCGAAAGCTATCTCATGTGTCGACCTTGCCATTCACGGTCAAAGGCTTCCTATAGGTTTCCGAAATATCGTGGCCTTACATTCCTATTGTGTTTCGCTTCACATTTTTTTTCCTCGATAATACTTTCCTCTTTTCTCTTGAGTCAGATTCGGTGAAGACCTCGAAGTTCTACATGCTTTCGGAGACCCGTTTACTGAAGAGGCCGGGGCTAAGATCATCGACGGTTTCACGTTCGACCAGTCGCGCACCAACACTGCACGCACTCTGGAGGGAGTAGTTTCTCTTCTTGAGGTGAGGAACTTTTGTTTCATTCATCATTTTGTTGCCGTTTCTGCCATTTCGAAACTACTGTCACGCTGTTGGAGCTCGACCGCCACGTCGTCGGCGACCAGCAAGACCTGTGTTGTTCTGGGCCTAGGTCAATAGTAGACTGTCCAAATGGCGTTCAGAATCGATGTTCCCATCTGGTGCCGGCGCGGGTAGGTGTCACATTATTGCGTTGCCTTCGTTGTTTTTTCTATTCGTTTCGTCCCCATAGTAATCACCTGCGTTCTTACCTGGTTTCCGCTCTGATTGAAACATGCTTTCAGGAATCTTACAATGGGATGCCATCATCGTCTGGAGGCGTTGAAAATAAGGGCAACCCGCGCCAGCTGGTACTTTTCCTGTCGGATGGGCGCTTCGACCGAGAGAACAAAGATCGCCTCAGAAAGCTCGTGCGAGAAATGAACGAAAGGGGGCAATTGCTCGTCCTCATTGGTGATTAGACATAATTGTGTTCGAAGCGATGGCATTTAGTTTATCGGTAGGTTTTGGGCGAATTTGCGGGAGAATAGTTTCGGCATTTTCGCGCGTGAGAGTTTGCAATTCGTGCTCTCACTTGATTGACCCATCGTCACATCTGGTTTGATGTACAGTTTAGTGCGATTGGTGTCATGCGTATTCCAGATTGTCTCTGTTCTACTTGAATCCCTGGCAGCTCTCATTCACGGACTGCAAGTGCCTTTGCATCTTTGCTCGAGAATCTAGCTGGGACACAGGGGTTCAAAAACAATGCCTGTGCATCCCAAATGCTCTGAGCTAAAATAAGATACGGAGGAAGCAGATGGTCACCATCTGCAACTCCAAGACTTGTTGCTATCCCGGAATAAGCGCGATCAAAATGTCGCTGTTCTTTCACCGGGAGGTTGGAGGTCGAACATTCTTGTGTAGAAACCATTTTTTATCACCAGTCTTTGTCTCGTTGAATAAGGGCAGTACGTGTCTGTTGATTTTTTTTCAGCATCTTTGATTGCTGTATGGCCCGTATATCCTGTTGTATGTGGTACTGAATATGCTGGGATCGATTGTGTTTCGCGTCTCGTCTCATGCCGGGTCGGATACTGATGCGCTGTGCAGGCACCTATTTCATTCCGTGCACCTTCTAACACGCAGCTTAACGGGCTTTCAAGCTGGAAGCGACGCAATTTCGCACTAAGATATTTTCGTTGCTGGCGCTTGCTTGGCGGTTCATTCCTGGCAGTTCTGGACAAAGAAGGAGACACGTCCATTCTCAAGACGAAGGAGGCCATCTTCGTCGACGGGAAGCTTGTTCTTAATGGTTACTTGGACAAATACCCTTTCCCCCTCTACATTTTGCTCAGCCATGTTGAAGCGCTGCCCGAAATCTTCGCTGATGCCTTGAGGCAGTGGTTCGAAATGCTGCAGCGCCAGACGTCCACGTGATTTTAGCAGCTGCAGCCTTTGTTGGCCGGACGCTTATCAAGGGGGGAAAGGGCTCCTTTTTGTTCCAGTGTAGCGAATGCTTGAAATTGGCTTCAAGAGTAGTAACAGTTTGGTGTGCTTGAAATTGGCTTCAAGAGTAGTAACAGTTTGGTGTGCTTCGCCATATTACGATTTGGTGTACCGCGTAACGAAATGTTTCGGGTTGATTTGATAATAGTGATACGTATTCAGGTACCCGAATTACTTTGTAGCCTTTCTATTAATGAATGCAATCGAACGCCAGGGGGGGAAGGCTGTACATATTTTGTTGTGTATCTATGTCTTGCGTCTACCCTACCCTTGGGTAGGGTTCAGCGAATTTCTTCCAAATATGCCCTTTTTTCAAGGCATGATTTGTAGTTGGAATCATTTTGTTTTCTTGTTCTGTTCGGTGTGGGAGCTTTGCAGTCACGTGACTGCGCGAGTGTACTGTATCGATCCGAGAAGATTCGGGCATGAAACGCTGGGCCCATGACAATTAAATGAATATATCGTGCGTCTCCGATTCTGAAAAATGTTTTCGGTCATCTCTCTTCAAGGAGTTTATCAACCCGACTAAAATATCCGAAGCTAGCCGTGTGCTTTCTATTCTAAATATTTCATTTTTTGCCCAAAATGACACGAGGATAACGTGAAAGCGAGGTCAAAACAGCGGGGAGATAAAATACCTAGGTTGTGTTCGGTAGGGTACGGGTATGCTCGGTACCGTTACGGACGTCGTACCGAATGTACCGAACTTCTCGGTACCGGTATGGGCATCGTACCGAAGATACTGAGCTTCTTGGTTTGGTACGGAAGCCCATACCGGTACCGGCGATCCCGGCGATAACGGCGTTGTGTGTGCGGAGCGTCTCACATATTGCCCGTTCAAAATGTCAATATTGAAATGCACGTCGAAAAACAAAAATATTTGTATGTGTGCGTCCAACAATGAAACCATTGAATGATACTTGGTACCAAACTAAAATAAAAAGATGAGTATTAATGATAATATACCGAGTAAATGTGAGACTCTCCGTAAGTCGAATTCCGGAGAGACCATCGAATTCATCTTCAAACGAAAACAACCGATTCGTCAACAGCTATGAGTGTCTCCAGCGGCACTTCTTCATCTGTGTTCGTTGCGCTGTCGATTGGAGCAGGCCTTTATCACTGGCACGCCCGTGCCTTTCCACCATCCACGAAAACAACTCCCGCATCCGGAAGTGCCGGCGCTGGCGATGATGAGCTTTGATCGCCGGCGGCGGGGGCATCGTGGGTTGGGGGGGTTGATGCGGCGCTCATGAGGGCGGCTGATACCCACCATCAGCTGGACCGGGCGAAGATGGTACTGCTGTGCTGGTGGTGTTGTGTATGGCGGTGTGTGGCGGTACCGTGTGAATACCATGCCTACTTTCCCGAGCAGCCCGGTACTGATATGCTCGGTACCGGTATGAACATCGTCCGAATGAACCGAACTTCTCGGTACCGGTACGGACATCGTACGGAAGGTACCGAAGTCCTCTGTACGTGTACGAACACCATACCGAACGTATCGATATTCTCGGTACCGGTATACCAGAGGTATACCACCGCTGGTACGCCTCGGTATCTACCTTACCGAACACAACCTTGTAAGATACATTTATCACCAAGGTAAACGACAGATTTGGCGCGAGATCTCTGCACTGCGACATAATCACAGTTTGTAGAACTGAGGTTCGAGTTTCGATAAACGCGATTTTGTCTGTCTTGTCTGCCTGCATGGCTTATTTTTTCGAACACTCTCCGATGGCCGATGTATATGCTCGTTACAAAAATGTTTCGCCCGACGAATCCGACCCTCCGGACCTTTTCCGAATCCGGGGAGATTGATGAAGAAGGTATTTCTGTCTCGAATGGCGAAGAAACGGCTTTTTTGTTGAGGTTGTAGGATACTACTGTAGAACGCTGCCGGAACGCTCTTTACCCCTGAAAAGTCGTTCCACCTGATTCCTTCGCGCCCGCCATTTTTACTGTTTGCAGTTGCCCTCGCCAGCCATCGAGCGGTTTGGTTGTACGATGAGTGTGTGTCGAGATCTAGCGTCTTGTCACTGCATGAGCTGATCTTTACCAGCAGCCGGAAACAGGGGCGGTATGAGGACAGCAGCAGTTAATTACTTTTTACTTTGCCCATATTTTGTCTTGCGGTCTTATGTTTCGGTACCCGCAAATAACCCGGCAGTTGAAAATTGATGTCAATTTGTCGAATAAGTGCCAACAACGCACAAGACGAGTAGATACATTTTTTTCCCCCGAAGATAGAAAAACACATATATCCGTCTCGAATGTACAACATTTTTTTCCCCCGAAGATGGAAAAACATCTATATCCGTCCCGAATGTACAACATTTTTTTTGTCTTCAGGTATGGGAGGATACCGTAGGACGCCGCTGGCAAGCTGTCGCCCTCTAGGCAACCAATCCATCCAACATTTTTGAGGCTATGATACGGGAGGCTCTAACCCTCAGGCCCTAGAAGCACAAGCTCCTTACATAGGCCTAAGGCTTGCTGACCTGTCGTATAGTTGTTCGTTACGTGTCTTGCAGGGTGAGTAGAGTTGCTTCTCGTGATGAGTGGGTCGTAGCGGGGCCGTAGTTGCAATGAGGCTGATGCCGACGATCAACGAAGGGGGCAAGAACGATAACGAGCACGACGGGCACAGCAGTTCGCACGGGGTGTGGGGCTGACAGGACAGGTATCACAGATCACTTGGGGTGTTTTTTTTTTGTCTCTCTTGGTGGTCAAGAGTAAACATCGGTGGTTGCGATACCGCGTTACTGGTTTTGTACACGCAACCGAAGGCGTTCCCATACCAGGGATCCTTCCTGCCCCTATAAGATATGGCCTCAGGAGCTTGTGAAAGCTTACCCTCTGCTCATACAAATAGACCCCTACCCCAACCGAAAAAAACTTCCACTTCCCGCCTTTTTCTGGCGGAGGTCATCCCCGGCCGGCGGCGTTCTGGTCCTCCTCGGCTCCGCGGGTCACCTGGCTGCGACTCAGCTCCTCCCAGTCTCCGTCAGGGTACCGTACTCGCCAGTACGGCGGTTGAAAGTCGTAAACTCGCCCCACCGCCACCTGACTTACCCCACCAGATCCCACAAACGACCGCCTGACTTGTGTTCCTGCCGGAAAATCCTGTAGCGCTCTCGTTTGCAGCGCCTGGTCCCGCTCCCCCTTCACCGGTGGTTCCGGCGACGGAGGGCGGCAGTTCCTTCCCTTGTACGCTTCCCATAGGGCGTGGAAGACGTCGAGTCGCAGCGGGGTGAAGCTGTAGCGTTCTCGTTCGCAGCGCCTGGTCCCGCTCCCCCTTCGCCGGTAGTTCCGGCGGCCGAGGGCGGCAGTCCCTTCCCTAGTACGCTTTCCATAGGGGGAGGAAGACGTCGAGTTGCAGCGGGGTGAAGCTGTCCCGCACCTCTTCTACCAGTAGCCACTCCGATTCTGCCCCACTTTGGTACAATCCTCGGTATTGCTACTCCCACCCGTTTCCCGTGCTCTAAATAGCTTGCCGGTCTGTCAGAGTGTAAAGTGCACGGCTACCGTCGAGGTGTCCGCCAACCCCAAGTCCGCACCCCAAACCAAATCCGCGAATTCGTCCTCGAAAGCGTGGCGTAGACGTTCCGGCCGCAAGTGAAATATCATGATGTTGGCCGCCGAAACCGCCCTCCTCCTGATCCGGCGGCCGCTCATCGTCGCCCGGTAACCGATGCCTGGCTGTTCGATGGCTGTCATCCGCCACGGCCCCGTCCAGAGCTCGTGCGCTAGTTTGGCGTGAGTGCCCTCCCGCCCCATTTAACTGTCGGCATCTTTCACCAGCATCAAGTCTCCCACTCGCACCCGCTCACCCCAGGAGTCGCGTCCAGCGCCGGAGTAAGAGCGTCCAGGTTTGTGCGCGCGTCGCGGCCGAACAACATCCTGAAGGGTGTTCCACCCGAGGGGAGGCACGGGTCCGGCGTAGTCCTTTGAACTCAGCAGGCCGCTTTGACGCACTCGTCCCACCTCGCCGGCCAAGATTTGCAGAGCTCTACCAATACCTTCTCGAGCCACCCGCCCATCCTTTCCACGGCTCCCTAACTGCGCGGGTGGTCGGCGGGACCGTGATCCAGTTGTACCCGCAGCCACTGACACAGGTGGACGACTACCTTGGCTGTGAACTTCCACCCAGCATCGCTCCTAATCGACAGCGGCACGCCGAACGTAAGCAACAGCTCCAGGAGTTTCCTCACCACTCACGTGAGACAACAATAATAGTGTTGCATACGCATCTAACGGCTAGGGGTAACTTGCTTCCTGCTGCATGACGGCCCGATCACAGATGGTCTTCACTACTGCGACGACACCGGGTGTGATGATAGCGATTGCTCAGCGTGCGGTCGCTTGCATGCCTGGCACCGTTTGCCCGATACAATGAAGACTGGGCGTCCTTTGTTTTTTTATCTCGGGATATTATTTTTTTTTGTCGAGTGTCTCATCAACAAAGTGACTCTACGAAAAAAGAGGGTCACCTCGTTCAACACATTTCATATCGGATTTGGGCGCCAATTTCATTGCTGTGTGCTCAAATTTCTTCCGCTTTGATTGGTGTTTTGGGTTTTCTAGTAAAGCCCAATAGTTTTTTACCAGACAAAAAGAGACGAATACAACCTGAAAAATCGAGTTTTCTCGCTAATTTCCACAATAATATTGAATGGGACAGACAGTAATCTGCAGATCAAAACGCAACCAATCAGTCGATCATTCCCCATTGATTGGAGGGGTCTAGCAAACTTTATCATCCTATTCGTTTCCCGTGTGGAGAAGTCACGTGCTCTCGGTACTACACGTGAATGTGATCTATTTCTTCTCGCCCTACGGCAGTGTGTCCGTCGAGTAGCTAGCGTGTTCTTGTGTCTTGCACCAACGCAGAGCTTTTCATGAGTCGGCTGGGAGTATTCACTGCTGTACGACTGCTGTGTCCGTCAAAGTAAGGACCGCTGTGTCATTGGGCCGTTAATTATACCTGGACAATTTACTGCTGTACTACTGCTGTGTCCGTCAAAATAAGTATTGGTTGTGCTAATGAACACGACGTAGATGTTCTATCTAAGATTAGGGAGTTCCATATATTGACATGGGATTATATGAAAGTGTGATTAGGTGAGGCGGATAATCCGTCGGATAATCTGCGGTACAAACGGGAGGTTTTATGTTCCGATGTTCCGGCAACGTAGTGGATAATCACGTGCCTGCTTCGCCACGTACTGTCCCTCGTTAGATGTAGCTCCATATGAGGCGAGTCGGCTCGGCAGCTCGGATACGTGGTATAATATGAGTTCATCTGTGTCATTGTCTGGAGTCCACCACGCGTTCTCGTGCCAGCTGCGCCTATACCTTTAGAGATCAATCAACACACTATTCATAGTGAAAGTTACCGATGATCTTTTATTGGCAAACGTAGCCCAGGCCTACCTACAGAGGTTAGAACATGGTCCTGGCATGTCTGCATTTTAAATGATGTGCGTTATTGATAGCCAAGGAGCCAGCGTGTATATTTATATTTACATACCGAGAGAGTTGAAGAGGGAAGAAGTGATGAAGAAGGTCGCGGGCGGTCGAGACGACGACGGCGGCAGCGAAGACGGCGGTTGCGGCGGCGGCGGTGACGGTGGTTACTGTATGCGCTTCATCGTTGCAACAAGCGCAGCAATCCTCTGACTGCTGTGTTGTTGCTGACGGTGCTACTGGAGGTGCGCTTGCCCCTGCAACTGCTCCTCTCCAGCGCCTTCGCACCAGTGCCAAGCGAATATACGCCGCGCAACCGTCGATGCTGCAACACCACAGGATAGCCAGATATCTGCCTGAATCTATCTGTGGGTTTCGTTCCGCGCTGGCAAAGTAGATACAGATGATAAGAGAGGGTGAAGTAAGGAGTTTAGCCGGGTGGAAGGTGGAGAGGTGGTTGATGAAGGGGGGGACGTTGCCCCTGAGGTAGAGGTAGGACCCTGCGGGTACCCGCCAGAAACGGGTACCCACCAAATTTTTGAGCCCGGACCCTACCCTACCCGCCGGGTAATGACATTTTTCAAGGTACCCGGTAATCGGGTACCCGGCGGGTACCCGGCGGGTAGCTGGCGGGTACCCGCCATTTTTTTTTAAATTCGCTTCCTGTTTCAGTACCACGATTAATTTTTTGAGCGGAAGATGTTGCCTTCTACTATCATACTACTGTTGTATAACCGAAACGACCTGAGCGAACAGTTTTTATTGTTGATTCGATACACAAGCCGCCTAAACTTGCCCTCTCGTGTACCTGGCATCACTCTATTGGGCGGGCGTGTTAATATCGGTTCGAATGACCAGGAAAAAATGTACACTACGTATTCCTACCTCTATTCACGATCTCCCGCTTAGAAGACTGCAGTGCACACTTTTCAACCCACTAACCTATCGGACATAGGAAAGTAGCCACCATGAAAATCCAATGAAGAACTACAATGATTGACTCTCGATCAATTGTAGTGGCGCACTGTCGTCCCCTGAGCTACGAGCTCTCGCCGGTACTACGTACCCGACCGTCTTTGACCGGGACAGCAGGTCTCGTGGCTCGACGCTCTGACCATCTATCTGCTGTCCTCGTGTCCATCCCCGATCCCCGTTCTTTCGAATTCCGAAACGCCTTCACAAACAACACATTCCTGACGGAAGGTTACATTATTAAAAATCTGTATCAGGTATTATTTCAGAAATCGTAAGCAGTACCTGGTACATGTACGAGGTACCAAGCACTGCTGCTGTAAATACTTTACCAGGTATCTACCAACAACAGCACCAAGACCAACACCACCAGGATAGGACTATTGCCAGACTGGGCATCTTCGATATAGTGGTGGTGGTGGTGTTCAATGGTGGTGGTGGTGATGTGGTGTTGGTTTTGTGCTACTAAGCCTGTTTCTTGCTGCTCGTTCGTTCTCGAGAGACAGCGCAAGGCAAAGCACACCACCATCACCGCCGTTATCACCTGCCACCTGCTGCAACCACCACCAGTACCAACACCACCAGGATAAGACTATTGCCAGATTGGGCATCTTCGATATAAATACTAGTGGTGGTGGTGGTGGTGGTGGCGGCGTTGGCTTGAGGTGCAGCTACAAATCTGCGTGTGTGACTTGCTTCTTGTAACTTGCTGCTCGAGAGAGCGCGGAGGGTTCAATCCAGACTCCCAGTGACATTTGGTTGGCACTGTGGTAGCCTTTTATGACAGTCCCTACCGCCTAGCTCTCCGATCTCGGCACGGGTTTCGACACGAACAGTACGGGACGGCGCGCATAAATAGCGGGCGTCTATCAGCCCCAAGCGTGTCTAAATCGGTGCAGTGTACGCGTCGCACCCAAAAAAAAAAAATGCGAACAGACAGACGGACGGACGTGCAAACCTCAATGTTCGGGATTCGTTGAATAAACCCACGCTGTGGCAGCTTTCAGAACTTGTTTTTGTCCGTTTGTATCCGTTCGTGAGCAGAGGTACACCCCCACGGGCAGACGCACGACTCCTTATAGAAAAGCATCTATTGAGGAGTATTTTGCGCTTTGTTGAGGAGATTTTATATCTTGGTTTTATAAGGAAAATTCGTTTGAGACCATCCCAAAGATAATGCCGTTTTACCTGGCCTATTGTAAGGATGATGCCGTTTTTACCTGGCACCTGGAAATGGGTTATGATGTCATTCCAGCAGAAAAAGACTGTTGTTGTTTATCGGGTTTCACGGTCGCTCCGTTGAGAGGTGAGATACTGTGTTTTGACGATTTCGATCAGGGGGGCTGTTGATTGTGATTCGGAAACCGACATGGATCCATCGTAGACTGCTGAGGAGTTATATATGGATGATGGTTTTTATGATGTGGCGGAAAGTGGCGGAAAATGACCGTCGGAATGAGTGGCGAGAAATTTGTCTCCTCGCCTTGTTTGCTGGTAAGATGTCATGCGAGCATCTACCACTGTACTAAATAATTTACATCTGTGTGTTTTATCAAGAGCTGAGTCAGCTCCTCTCGACCGTCCTCGACTGATACTAGTCCGAGTCAGACATCATCCAATATGCCCTTAACTCTGCTATCATCAGCATTAATACCGGGACAACAGACACTGGACAAGGGGATGCTACTCTGCAGTCCAGTCACAAGACTAGTAAGTATTGTATAGTAGTCCGTGCAATGTATTTCCTGATGTTTCGCTTTCTATTTGACTCTCTATTCGCACGCACACGATTATCGCATGATACGTGTCCGACATCCAACCAGTGTATGCTGCTGACAGTAAACAACATGTCATGTGTGTGGTATACCATTGCAATAATCAAAAGACCCTCCCCTCCGTGCATACGGCATACAGGGCGAGGTTCCACAATTCACTTCTGGTTCAGCGCAACTCCACATATAAAACACCGAGTATTTTCGTACACCCAATGCCTCTCCCTACTCCTGCTGTCTCCAAGCGTGATGCTCGGATAAAGCTGTAACCTGTATCCCATGCCCATATTTGCCCAACATAGTGATAATGATCTCCAAGGTCCTCCCCTCGTCACACGCTACTGGTGTTTAGAAGCACACTAACATAGTCATTCGTATTGTCTCCAGCGCGCACGCTCGAGAAACACAAATTACGAATCTGGCGAGAGTTCAACACCCGACCCACTCTTGGGAATTATATAGCACTACCTGCTAGACCACGAATTCAGCTCGATTCAAAAAGGATAGACCATTGAGCTACTCAGTCACTGCTAGATGGGGGAAAGAAGGTTGGGTAGGTAAGAGCTGAGGGACATACGTTCTTGCGCCACATATATAGAATGGAGGTCATGTACCTCCGTACGTATTTTCTCAATACTTTCAGAGGTACCTAGAGAGCTGAAAGAATCACCTACTAAGGCGCAGGTAATATAACTGACTTTTAGTACCTAAGTGTGCTTCTGTGAGTCCATCTACCTACCCGGGTGTGCAGCAATGCTGGCCCAGGGCCCTGGTGACTTCAGGGGTATAGGTTGCAGCCGCTTTTTTGCGAGCAACCATGTCCCTGTTTTTTTCGTGTTTGTTTTATTTCCGTCCACCATTCTTCGATGTTCGAGCAAATACGGTGTATTGATGCGCCATCCATTGTTGTTCGGCAATCCTGCAACATACCAGGTACAAGTACTTTTGCCTTTCCCATGTCAGACGGCAGCGCCGCAGGGGGAGGGGAGCACATTATAAGAAGGAGGTGGTCCCGTCCTACCTCCTCCTGAGGGCCCCCTCCCTGCTGCAGGCAACGGCCAAGGCGAAGGGGCGGGCAACGCCGCCGCCGCCCCTATAGTCCCGGCCATCATGGACCTGCTTCAGCAGATCCTTTGGACCCACAGGCGATTGCGCAACGCGTGGCATGCGTGGAGCAGAACCAATCCCAGCCGCCGCCGAAGCAGCAGCAGCAACAGCAGCAACAGCAGCAACAGCAGCAACAGCAGCAACAGCAGCAGCGGGCGACCGCCCAGCCCCCGGGTGGCGCACTCCTGGGTGGTTACGCGGCCCCCTGGGCGGGCGGGGCGATGGATGGGTAGCCGCCCCCCGCCCCCAAGACTCACTTCAGCAGGCTACGATGACCGCCGGAATAAAGGCCAATGCCAAGCTGGCAGCGGATCTCTGGCGGGCAAAACAAGGTGCCAAATTCTTCGTCGCTCGAGGAGGATTCAACATGGCCGAAGAAGTAAATCGCA
>JBBMHQ010102636.1:0-22039 GCA_037834295.1 Postelsia palmaeformis
TTACTTGTGGTGCACGTACAACGCTGTAGGTTTTTCGTTTGATCTCATGATCGGATTTTGTACGTGTGTCAGGTGTTGGCTCCTGCGGTGAGGAGCCTAGGAGACAGGATAGGCGCAACAGTGCGGTACAGCAGCAGACCGCAAAAAGGTTACTGCATTTCGTTTTGCTGCGTCTTCTCTCCGTCCTTTATTGTGATTTCCCCCACGACATGCATCGGTGGGACACATTGGGTTTTGCTGACGTCCATGCCCTCGAAACGCCCGGTGCCAGCCTTCAACACGTCGCGTAGAGCGAGATCTGCCCGTGTGCCGATCAGTGGTTTTGGTCAGATGTACACACTCGTAGCGCACGTCTATTTGTCATTCTTTTTCGTGGGAACGTGTACAGACCACAACTGATCGAACCAGATCAGAGAAAACAGTGTGATTCAAACCGTGGCACACGCTGTACAATGCATTTTTCAGGAGTTATGACTACGAAATAGTATACCCTGCAGGATGCGACCCCGTGGAAACTTACATATGAAAAGTATCGATCAGTCCGTAAGCCGTTATTTGACATATTCCGGCTCCGTCATAACTGGTACATATATTGCCGCAGAAATCCGTGCAGGTGACCTGTGTTGATTATGCAGCACACTGATCCTCTTATACCCGAGCTTTCTCGTTGAACCACGTGCAAGAATCTCCACGCCCGTCGAAATTCTGTATGTGTGAGATACCGTATGGTATGAACGGTGGGGGAGGGGTGCACCCCTATTGTTCTTGAGCTCCTCACACGGGGAGCTCTCCACCCCACCCGAGACACAATTTCCGTAAAACAAACAACAACAACAACAACAACAACAACAACAACAACAACAACAACAACAACAACAACAACAACAACAACAACAACAACACACACGTTGTACATTCATTCGAAATTTAATATATGGAGTAAGTTTTGCTTCTTGGAAACCCGTGAAATGATAAATGTTTTCAGGCAGAATCTACTCAACGCCCATCGCAACACTCGTATATTATTGTTCGTCCAACGCTTTCGCCGCCAGCCTTCCACCCCGATAGCGTGACAAAGCTCCAGCTATTCATCAGGGCGGCAGACTACGAAACCCAAGTGGTGGAGTGGGAGGGATTGGAGGGGTCGGTCGACCTGCAGGAGGTGATCGGCGTGGAGGGAGCGGAGGGTACGGTCGTCGCCATCGGGGGCATTCAGCCTGGCGAATATCTTGGAATCCTGGAGGTGAGGGAGGATAAATAGTACAACAGTAGATGTATATGTGTGGGTTCTGGACCTACCTGTTGTTGCCGCACAAACCGTTTTTCACATGTCTATATATACGCGCGGTGCGTACGTCAGCTGTACGCTCGACTCCTTGATGGTCGATACCCACTATGGAAGAACCCTCCATGAACGGTCGGTCAAACACCGTGCGCGCCCAAAGTTGGCATTTTTATTCGAACTGGTTAATTTTGACGATATTCCCTCGAAAAAAATGCACAGCTGACCCTTTCGAACAAAGACGGTGTAGTCAGGTGTTAGCTCAGGAGTTGCGCCGAATACTTGGCGACGGAAATGGCCGTCAAATGTACGCGTCAGGTTTAAAAGCGAAGCGAAAACACTCCAGCAACCTCGGAGACGTAGGATCGGACGTCTTCCATCTTGTAACTCCTTCGAGTTGTAATTAAAAGTGCGGATGAACCCAGCTCGAAATGTGCGCCTTACATCCTACGCGGGCAACGAAATTTCGCACTGTTGTTTTCTTCTAGAGTTTTCTTCTTCTCGTGTGTATTCCGATGAGTCGTTTCAAGTGTACATGACTGTTGCGGTGCCAAGTTCTGTAACAACCCCAGCAGTCTGTATAAAAGAAGAACAAGCAGTATACTCTTTTGTCTCGGCCAAGAACCAGGTATGAGGAAAAAAGCTTAACAACGAGCAACGCGCCTTTGAAAAAAAACAACCGTGGACAACAAGAACACGATCCACAAGAACAAAAAAACCCACATCCCCTCACAGCCCACAACGCTCGTCATATTTTTTCCACAACGACGGAATCGCTCCAACCGCCACGTTAAGGACCCGACTTTTAAGTCCACGTCGAGCGCTCATGGAAAGGTTAAGAGTGTCATCTCACTAGAGGTGTTCTACGATAGTTGTTCGCCCTAGATTTCACTCGAATCCTCACTTCAGGCGCTCCATACTAAAGGTAGGTCACCTGAAGACCGACTCCAGCAAAAAACCAAATAGCACCTCGCCGAGCATTCCCATGGCCCATGTGTACAAAAATGTCTTTTTTCGGAGCAAGATTGGCGATTTTCGACGATTTTGAGTCCAAGACCGTCATTCAGAAACCATTTTACCGAAAGGTGCTAACTCCATCGTACAAAAACCCGCTACCCTCCCCTGACCTCCCCTCTTTGCCCGCCCCCCCCCCTCTTTCCGGGCTTCACTCCCACGTGCGTCGGGATGCTCGCGCAGGTTGAGATATACGTAGAGGTGGACGAGGTGGAGCCTGTGGGGGCTTCAGCGAGCACTCGCGCTGCCATATTGGCAACAGCCACCACGGACAGTGCCTCCTCCATGAACACCTTGGTGAGTAACATCAGTACACATCTTCTGACGGATCAGACTAGGGGAGGGGGGGAACGCTTGGACGTCTTAAATTTTCAGTTGATAAGAGCCACTCGGCCGCTTGACCATCTTATACCTTGGCGTTCTTGACTCTTCAAGCGTTTTGGTTTTCGTGAGGTTTCCCCTGCAGTATGGGATTGTTTGGTGCCCTACGACAACAAGAATCAAACTGCGTCCGATTTTGGGCGAGATGCTTCATCACCAGGTCGGGGGACATAAAGGCGGTAGGTATCGAAAATTGGGGTGTTCCCCCTACAAAAGCACCCGTCAGCACATCAGATCAGGTCAGGTCGGATGAGACCAGATGATTTTATTTCAGATCAGATCAGATCAGATCAGATCATATGCCCCGGTTCGTTGGCTAGTTCGTTCGGAGAGGGATTAGATCACCCGGGAGGCGTTCTATACTAGAATTCACCCTCATATTTCAGAGGCTCCCCGCTTGGGGTGCTCCGTGCCTCACCCGAGAAATGACTTCAGCGAAAATCAAACGGCATCCCGATGAACATTTCCATATACCATGGGTACAAAACCACCATTGTTCGAGTCAAGATTGGCCTTCCGACGATTTTGAGTTAAGAACGCTCATCATTCATAAACCATTCTAGATCGATTCGGGGGGGGGTTAGATGACTGAGAGGCATTCTATAATAGGGTTCCCCCTACATTGTCTGAGGCACCCCACTTGAGGTGCTCCGTGCCTCACCCGAGAAATGGCCTTAGCTCAGCATCAAATAGCATCCCGGACTCATCCCACGGTAGGGGCTACACGTTTCGGGCCAAAGGTTCCTGACTGGTTAAGCTCTTCAAGTGAGGAACTACCGGTTAGTGTTTGTTTTTGTGGTATGTTTAGTTCAGGACGGGCGCATAGAACGAGGTTCTCACAGGTGACGTTTCGGGTGAAATATTTGAGCTGATGTGAGGAGCCTCAGAAGTATATGCCGCATCTCTACAGTGGGGTGAGTCCCCGACGAACGTTGCCATGGGCCTATCGTACGAAAACGCTATTTTTCGAATCAAGGTTAGCCTTGCGACGATTTGAAGGTAAGATCTGGAACCATTTTAGCGGAATGTACTGCTTCCATCGTGGAACGCGCGTCTTGTTGATTGTGGGGAAGCTATCGCATGCACAATCGAACGGGTTTTGTATTTTCCCGTGCGGTAACACTGTCGACAGGCACCGTCTCCAGCATGAGCACTGAGCGGTAGAATCTTTACCTCGTGCACATCAGACTGTTCGACCAGTTCAAATCAGATCATCCCCGCTTTATCGTTCAGATCGCTCGGAGCAAATGTACGTTTATTCGAAGTATGGTCTGCCACGATCCGTTGTAGGTTACGTTTGTGGAGAGTTGTACGGGCTCCGGGCTGTATAGTGGTGAGGGTCCCACGGCTTAAGGAGGAAAAGCCGAGGGAGATATTGATCAGCAAAAGCCGCCTACCCGGTCATCATCCTGTAGGTAGACATTGTTGCGCCCGCCCCGAGCCCTTCCACCGCAGAACTAGCCAATCTGCTGTGCTATGCCAATATGTGCATTTGCTGAAGATTTACGTAAACTACCAAGGCGAATAGCTAGCTGTTCACGCGACGTTGGCGTAGACAGTATCTGGAACGTTGTTGGCATCCGGGTACATACGACTTACAGCACAAGCGGTGCAGTAGTTAGATGAACTCCGTCGGGTTCTAGGCCGAGGTACAGCCTTCATGGTTCAGCACGAACCTCACCGACACGAGGTAACCCCGCCCCATCATTGTGCCACGGCTTGGATCCAATATGACCGCTCAACCGGAAACCACCTGCCGGCACCCCGGTCTAGCATACTCACCCCGCCTGCTACGTCCTTCATGTTATTACCCACAGGACGGCGATGCCTCCGACGCCTCCTCGTGGAGCTGCTCATTCGGGGAACTGTGTGAGATTACCTACGACCTCGAGGCCGTAGAATCGTTGGAACAGCTGCGGATCGGTGAGGAGAACGGAGAGATGACTGTCCGCGTAATATCTGGAGTCTGCTAAATTGCGTGGTTGTTTTTTTTTTGTGGCAACTGTTTCGTAGATTGTTGTGATTGTTTAAGGGCATCATTCTCCATGGCGAGACCCGTACGAACTCGAAGTCAGACGTGATATACGTACGTAAGTACCAGGTCGTATAAAAACGTACAGTATGTCGTACACACGAGTCTACTGAATTATGTGAGGACATAACTTGAGCTACGACATACTTCATTCGCGGCTCTTGTAGGCTCCATGTTGTGCCTCATGCATACCTGGCATCTCTTTTCCTTCTGTCGAGCCGTACAATGAAACATCTACTTTGTACCCTCCGACTGCCATTCGAACATCTGTGCCAACCACGCATTGTGCGGCGGTTTTCCTCTCGGATTATTTTTTGTCGGCGTGCGCCCCGTCTCGGGGAAAACTACGGCGAAGCACAGACACGAACACATTCACAAGGGGTTGCCCCCCCCCCCCCCCCTATTGCGAAAAATGTACGTATACGCGTCCCAGAAGAGACGCTGATCAATGTAGCCCACAAGATAGCGTACGCAATGGAAACGTTGTTTGTCCCGGCGAGGGGTGTCCTGCGTCGTTGAATGTCTCCATAAGTTTCTACTGACGAGTACAATGTGCAGAAGGAAGGGGGGGAGGGTCTTTTTCACCTGTGGTACGAAGATAGCATGCCATTCCTGTCCCCACTCACTCACCCCCACCCCTTTCTTTCTTCCCCACCCCTTTCTTTCTTCCATCCCGTAAACACCCCTTCCTCCTTTCGTGCATCCACCACCCCCCCCCTCATCCGCACGCCTCACGTTTAGGACCCCACACCTCTTCATGTCGCCGCCACTCCCTCAAGCCTCGCATTCCCAACCCTTTCCACCCCTGCAGCCTCCACGATTTGACCACTCCGTTCCTCCTCGCTTTTCAAGGTTATGAGGAACCACGGACGCTGAGGGTGGGGGGACCACTTGGTGCTGATGGCCGGCAGAATAATAATGCCTGGCTCAAATTATATTCCAAACCGATGTTCTAGGCGCTTGCGTTGACCAATCCTAGTCAGAAAATGCACAAGACGAAACGGAACGAAACGAACGAAATTCGTTGCAACACATTCCTCTAGAACCAGCCTCCCTTGTCATTATCACCATTATCACCATACAGCCTCATTCGTTTTCACCCCGTTCAACCTTGGCAGCCATGAACACGAGAACACACTCCCAATCTCGAGTATCACCGCCCCCAACCCATTCACGGTCTGCGGAAAACTGTCGTACTCCGTCCCGTCATTATAGGACCGCCAACATCTATGGCCATATGTAAGTCTGAGGTAATGCAATGACGTGTGTAAACCTCTCCCCCGGGCATCTTGAACTCCTCGGTCCCTTCTCCCTTCACGATCTTATTCTCTTCACGATGAAGCCTTTACTGAATACTCCGACGCTGGAGGGCAATTTCACATCTCGGCCTCTGGCGAGAATGGCGTTTTCTCGCGCGTGCGCACCGGCCTGAAAGCGGAGGTGGGCGGGCGCC
Organism: Postelsia palmaeformis; assembly: GCA_037834295.1. Classification (NCBI taxonomy): domain Eukaryota; class Phaeophyceae; order Laminariales; family Laminariaceae; genus Postelsia; species Postelsia palmaeformis. Next base: position 6,163 of record JBBMHQ010102636.1, read on the forward strand.
CCCTCGGCAGTGATGGTCTGCAAACGTTCGGAGGCGTTCGCGCCCTGGCCCGGTACGTGAAGATTGAGGTGGTCGTCGCGGAAGGCGGAAGGATCGGCGTCAACGAGGTGAGTCTGAACAAAAAAATGAAAAACACGGGGAGGCATTCCGCGGTATACGGGGGACGGTCCGTGTGTGCCCAAAGCAGTTATGTAATACTATGCCATGAACGGAGGGACAAACACCCACGAATGGTTTGGTATTCCGGGACGAATGATAACAGTACAGGTAAACGATTTTTTTTTTCCGGCTCCTCGCTTGGCCTTAAGGAGCTCCGTATACCTCACCTCTAAAAACTGTCTCCAACAAGGGTGAAAGTGCAATTCGATGAAGGATTCCGTGGCCTAAGTTGTACAGAAGCGACGTTTTGCGAACAATACCGATTTTGGGTTGAGTAGTCCCGCCGTCATTCATATCAAATAGCCGAATGTGCTCAGTGAGTCTGTTTCATCACGGGTCCCGGGTGTGTTTTTACACTATCATTGGCTGTACGCTTGATCCCACATTGGCAAGGCACAGCAAGGGGTGACACTAGTGTAAGGTGTCAACCGCTACAATAGGAGGAGGACCATCGGCCTCAAGGAGGGCGTGCGCCGGAGGCATTCCTCGGTCACCGGGTTTTGGCAACTGCTGCGCCGCCGTCCCATCCCAAATAAACGTGAAGAGAACCCCACTCCGATCCCAACGCCTGCAGCGGAAAGAAAGGGGATAGAGTGTCACGCACGCATGTGGCATAGGGTACCGCTCACGTTTTGTATCACCCGGTTCCCTCGCTGTTGGCTCGTCGAGTGGGCGCTCGGGGTAAGCGAGACCAGCATTTCATTGGTCATACTGCTGCGGCGCTCCTTCATAGTTGGTATTTCTCAAGGCAACGTATCGTATTCTGGGTCGCTATCTCTGCGCTCCGAGCGAACTCACGCTTGCATACATCACAAATAATCCTCGGGTCCCTCTCCGTGGGCAGCATCCCCTCACATCAGATGTGTGAGTTTATCTGTACGGGTCAAGCTCATGTTGCTGAGTGAAAGCCGTGCTAAATCTGCATGACAATCTGTACCACTCTTCCCAACTATTCCGGGGCACATACCATATTAAATAGGACCTACGTGACATACAAAAACCTATACATTTATCCTTTTGTTCCAACAATATTTGGTCCTATTTACTATACCCCCCCCCTTAATAGAAGGACCGATTGTACGCTAGTGTTACAGGTTCGGCGTGTACCGCATGCCCTATATGGTATGGTCCCCGTACAAAAGTATTGAATCCCAAGGATCCATTTTTGTGGGGACACAGTGGTCTGCCTCTTGTTTTTTCTGGATAGCTCCTGTAAGACACAGATCCTTCCAGCGCAACATCTCAACAGCGGAAGGAGAGGATCTGGATGATCTCAACCACCTGGATCGTGATCTGCCCGCCATTGGGGAGCTTATAAGCCTGTACTCGGTATGCTATTTGCTCAACCAGGTGGACGTTCGCGTGGGCGTGACTGCCCCCACACGACCTATGGCGGAAAAGGACTGGCTAAAGCCCACTGGAATGCTTCCTCTCGGCAACGACCCGGGCTCGAGCTTCGTGCCAATGTACGACGCAAGGGAGCTTGCCGCCGGCGGCTGCGACTCTCCCGCTCACTTCGACGGCTGTCACGTATACTACATCAAGGTTCGCACACTGCGTTGCTGTCGATTTTGTGTCTGTTGATGTTGTTGTTGCTGCCGCTGCTGCTGCAATTGTTGTTGATATCGGTATGTTGGGCAGTCGCTAGTCGTTGCATTTTTTTGCGTCCACGTCGGTGGCCACCAAGTGTTCATTATGGTTCGCTGTGGGCATTGTTGTTGCCTCTGCTGGAAGGCGTGCACTTATATTGTTACACGATTCTGACCTCGGGAGCTATATTTACATATTACCCCCCCTATATATTTCCGCCTAATAATATCGAAGAATAAGGGCCGACGGACAGTCCCACGGCGTAGGTGCACAAGGACCGTTAAGACTGTGAAACACACACAGGGTTTGAACAATATAGGGCAAGCCACTTCGTAAGAGCGATTGGTTGAAATATGAAGATGATTAAAGAAAGGTTCATGCTGCCCCCGAGTGGGTACGACGTTAACAAACACACACGCACGTAAGGAAAGAAGGGCTTACTGGCTAACTGATGAAGATCGCTATGTTAGCTTTACCAGCGCCTTCCCCCGAGACGGAACATTAGTGTTTGGTCGATATATACCGCACAAAGGAACAGAAAATGCAAGTGCACTGCCGTGGCAAGAATACATCGTCTGAAAGTCGATGAAGAAAAAATTACCGGTCCGCGAGTTTGTACTTAGAACGGCGCCGACGTTTAGGGGGGACTCCTTTCGAGAAAGATCAAGCACCCGGAAATCACCAAATGACAAATGGACCCACCAATCAACCCACCCGTCCACTGATCGACCTTCCACGCGAGCCCCGTCAACAAGCACAAGTTGGCCACAGTTTCGAACGTCCTGCCACGCGAGTTACTAGCAATTGCTTCATGAGCCACCTAATTGCACGACGATCTCACCTTTGATTGGCCAACGAACATCGCCGCGTAAACCGACCAATCGAACGTCCGACCGTCCGACGGGCCGGGACCCCCTGGGTTGCACAAGCTGCCGGCAGTTACAACTACCGCTCCGCGCAAGGTACCACGTAGACTATCTTCATGACGGAAATGGCAAAAACGCGCTGCACGGACTTTCCCACCGCAGGACGCAGACATGTCGGAGGACTCGAGGTGGAGCTGCGGGCCGGCCGCGACGGGGGGCACCTCGAACGGGCTCGACAAGTGCACCATCCAGTTCAATCTAAACGAGATGCGATACGTTCGCCAGATCCAGCTCGGTGGGTGGGTCCGTGGGATGGGGGGGGGGGGGTGTACTCGATAGGAGATATGTACTCGATCTCATGCATGGCCGTAGTCGTATGAGGGGGGAGTGTACTCGATAGGAGGTATGTACTCGATATCATGCATGGCCGTAGCCGTATGACCATAGACCCTCGCATCCCTACAATGCCGGGACGGAGCATGTCGGATTTTCACCGACCAGGAAGACATTGCTTGAACCAAGCGCGAAGCGCCGTGAAGTGTCTGGTGAGTTGCATGAAGGGTGAGCTGCATCCTACTAAGAAGCTCTTGTGAGGCGGGCTTGAATATGGATGACAGCTTCAATGAGTTGGTGTAGTGTCCGGCGTAGGCAATTCCAAAGACAGCAAGGGGAGTACTATGTAACTGGCTCTTAGGTACCTTGCCAGAAACCCTACGTGATACGATCAATTCTTTTGTGCGCACTAAAGGTTCTCTACCTCACACAAATGATCTGACTGGACAACCAGCTGTCGGTGACCGCCAAAAACAAAAGGGGGGGGGGGCGTACTCATTTGTTGACTGCGTACGTCATTTGACCATTGACCACGCATCCCTTCCGAGACAGAGCACTTCTACCATAGAGGTTCACGCCTGATTTCCTGAAGCTCCTCACTTTAGGAGCTCCATAACTCACCCGAAAACTGACCTACTAGCAAAAACCAAGTTGTATCTCGATGAATAATCCTATGGCTCAAGTATTCACAGCCGCCTTTTCTGGAGTAAAGATTGACATTCCGACGATTTTGGGTTAAGGCGGCCCGGCCATTCATGATTCAAATAGAACTGTTTGTCAGGCTGACGGCGATACATGCGGATGAAGATGGCTGGGGGGGGGAGGGGGCTGACGCACAAAGCCACGAGCACTTCTGTGGTGGCCCATAGCCGGTGTAGAAACACGGGGCTATGCCTATTCACCTCACAAGCGCTTTTTCGTAGATAGCAGCTCATCATCGCCATGGTCGGTGAAGCCAGGCGTGCTCAGTCCCGGCATTACCGGGATGTGAGCGTCTAGGGTCGTACGGCTACAAAAATGCATGCTATCGAGTACACGGTTCTGCCCCCGCCTGCTGTATCGCCACTGCTGTACCCACTTTAAGGCCCGCCGCTTGTGAGCGATTTCAGATCCGCAGTTTTCCCGGTTAAGCCAAGGCACAGCCCGACTATCTTCCCGCCGTAACTACAGCAGTATACCTGTATTTCGAGTACAGTTTTGTATTTCGAGTATGGTCTTCATGGGCGGGCGGGCATCTGTTAGTCGGGGTTGGGATGCATTGTTAGGCCTGAAGTGAGTGTTCGCTGCCACTGCTGCTGGTGAGGTTGGTTCTCCCACAGTACAACGCACCTGCATGAAGTATGTATTCTTGTCCAGTCTGCACCAGTCCGAGGTGCACAAACACACTTGTTGTTCCCAGTCTTTATATGCGATTTTCTAACGTGTTCCAACCTATTGTGCTTGGGAGCAGATAGGGGCAGTAAGGATATAATTGAATACACTAGAGAACCGTATAAGTACATGAATCTCGATAGGCGGATGGTAGCAAGTACTCGGTCGTAGAGGTCGGATGTCATTGAGCAAGGTCAAACCGGTTACACTTTGTTTATTCTTGGTCTGAGGCGTGAGTGGAAACATGAATGCCGCACTCGCTTGGTATTATACCACCTTAGTTATCCCAAAAGGTTGTTTGCTAACCGTCCGAGGACATTATTCTAGCAGAATGATGCGCTCTCTCTGGTAAGGATCCCCAAGACACGGGTAGCGACGTATTATCAAGGTAAATATCTCTTCACCTCAGCAACAGTGACATGAACGGTATCACCGTATGGGCTGTACCCTCTATATTATCCAAGGCTCCTCATTCGAGGTGCTGTATACGAAGGCCGCCCCCATCACCACGGAAAAAAAGACTCAGACCCCGAAACAAATAGGAAGCTCGAAATTTCGGCCAACTTGTTTCTGTTAGGTATTGTTCGATTTTGAAATAGCGTGTCGAAAACCTAAATAGGGCCAACGATACTGGGTACGATATCGTTCAGAGAACCCCGCCAGTCCGATGTGCTAAAGACCAACATTATCATGTTGCTGCTCTACCAAGCCTTCACTTTTGGATGCTGATCCTACGACGCCAACAATAGCGACGAGGGCGTTACATTGTTTTGTTCAACGTGCAGCATTATCGTCGGCGCTCCGCTCGCCTGCCGGCGGGCCTGCCCTCTCCGCTCCACGCCCTAGAGGCTTTGCGGGGAAAGCTCCAACACCAAACGCACAACTCGTTGCCCTTTCTTGTCTTTTACACGCCTCCCTATGCAGCGTTTCACCTTGGCGACGAGCAGCACGACGAGTTCAGCATCGAGGCGTATATTAAGGAAACGGGCTGGGCGGTAAGACCGAGGACCCTACTGCTCTTGGTGCATGCATGTCTACATGCGCACATGCAAACACGCCAACTGTTTTCCCCCAGATAATATCACAACCATCGTTGGAATATCAACTGAGAACGCTTGTTAGTACTCTTGATGCCTACTGACTAGCGAAATCTCTCCAGTCCCCTGGGTACGAAACACGCCTTTTTCGTAGTTTCGCGGAATCCTCGATAGTCAACTTTTTTTGTTTAGCAGGTTGTATGTTGTTGGTGGGTGTTGAATTTGACAGGTCGCGATTCATTAGGCGTTTGTATAATGTATGAGAACTTGCTTTACCTCACGCGTTTCACGAAGTAGTCGAAACAAACATTTTGGCCGTCCAGCCCAAATTTCTGGGGATTTTGACAAGTTTTGTACAGCGAAATGCTACTGGTTGGGCCTTCGTTACATGACGTGCTTGGGACCGTATAGACAGTATAAGTTGAGTTTTCTTTCATGAAAACCCTCGAACGTGTCCGTTCAAGGGCCCCATCTTGGAGCAAACGCCAGTGGCTTAAAGGATCAGGCAGGCATGCGTGTATGGTTTGGCTCCGTTCGTTGGCCAATCGGTCGTACCTCCGTGTTCATTTTCGAGTACACAACACTACCCCCCCCACCCCCCCCACCCCCCCACCCCCGTGCCGTTTCGCCACCCTCGTCTTGTGCCCGATGTATCAGGTGCACGCGTTGCTTTGGCTTCTCTGATGCTTAACCAGTTTCCTTCATCACGTCGTCGGTATATTGTGTTGATTAGTTCTCCCCCTCTTCCCTCTTCCTCCTCCCCCCCCTCTCCATTGGCCCATGGATCACGCGCGTGTCTTGTTGCTCCCTCTCTCTTGCATTGATGTATTATGCCGATAAACAGGCGGTCGTGCCTTCCGCGATCACGTCCGGAGACAACACTGGCTACCAGACGTTCGACGTCAGCGTCCACACGGGCTTGATCAGGCTGGTGCCCAAGTTCCAACAATACTCCCAGTGGATCAACATCAAAGAGGCAAGGGAGCAGCACAGTATAGACATGCACCTGTCCGAGCGTAAACACCCTGCAAATGCGTCCTTGCTTTCGGAGGGTGCCCCTTGCCTTCTCCCACCTCACCCACAGCCAGCGAAGAAAGTTTTAACAGGACTGATAATGGATCGAAGATCGATCTGCCAGTATATTTATGATCGTTACTAGATACTAATATATTGTAGTTGGGGCGCAGATCGACTGTTTGAAGGACTTCAGCTAGGATATTGTGTTGACGACTCGTATTTATTGCTCATAGCTGCGCCTGACGCGTTGGGTGAATCGTTCAGAAGACCTGCTGAATCCGAATGCTATGGTTAATCCACTATCCGGCTGGAAGGGCTCTTTCTTATTTTTCCTTCTAGGCAGTAATTTTTTACATGTTGCTCCCGCTAACAGACACATGGCAATTATCATGTCCAGTCTCCGCTTCCGCTCGCCTCACACAACGCTCAATTTCTGATTTCTTCCTCCTTCTTGTCTTTAAGCAAAGGTCTATGGCCGTACGACTACGGCAATACATTATATAGAGCACAACCCCGCCCACCTATATCTACAAGGTTCGAGGTATGTGCAAATCCGAAAATGTATGGCCTTCCGAGTGTCACCATCTTCCACTCATAAGAATCCCCCCAGGTGAAGCGGAATAAGGAAGCACACCCAACAGCTCTTACTCTCGAAAGGATTTCGTTCACGTGTAGGAGTGTCGATTTCCTCCCGCATCCATCGACGACTACATCGGCAGCCTAGCACAACGATAGGGGATTGTGCGTGTATTTCGTTTATGTCCTACGTGAATCTTGCTGGCTGGGCTGTTCCGACTCTGACTAGGGAATTACCTTCATCCCGCGCTATCGTCCGTCCCTCTAGTTGCGCGGTTCGTCGTTGTGACATAACCATTCGATGATCAAATTAACGCGTCACATTGTTGGTGTAGGCGTCAACATCGTGTCATGGATGGGCATTCTTGATAGCTTTATGACGCGGGGCCTCTTGACTGGCGGACGCGTGCCTGGTGCTTCAGGGATAGTAGACGCGAGCTGTGGTAGTCGTTGCAGGCTCCAAAATCCACCTATGATAATCGTCGCTTGAGGAGAGCTTCATGCTACAGCAGTCCCTTAAAAACTGCTTTGAGTAAAAGCCATATGGTGTAACTCCGAGGACGAACGCCGAAACACACACTATCAGTAGATGTATCACGAACAACATATTACGAGCGACCACAGCAATCAGGACTAACGCCAATCACATTTACAAGAAAAACATGTACTATGAGTTGACCCTCCTTGCTGTGTTCTCCCCAAAAAGCAAACCTCTATTTAATAGCAGAACCCCCTCGGGTCGATCAGTTACTCGGTAGTTTTGGCCAATATGTGCTGAACATCAGCATATCATGGGCCAGTGCCTGTAAATGAAGGTCAGGCTTGGTGCCTTGTCGAGGGGGCGGCATGCTTGAAAGGCCGAAACAGCCGAAGTTCAATGTCACCCTAGGCTAAGTCTGACAACTGTACATTGACAGCTACGAAGGCATCCATCTCCCACATGGTATCGTGACATATGTGGCTGAATCCAGAGCCATTGGGGGTACGCCCGTCCGGGGAGATCCCTGTTGTCGTTTCAAAATCTCTCTGGGCTGCAGAATCCAATCAGCATCACCGCGGCACGACATCTGTCGCTACCATTTCCCACTGTCACTGGGATTCTGCAAACGATCGATGTAACGTTGTTTCAGACACTGCTTCCGACTGAAAATCTACCCAAGCTATGTGTGGTCACTTTCCTTTCCCGTTTCGACATGGTTTCGACCGGCACCTGCCATAGGCTGTCGAGGATAACCCGTCGAGTACTACAGTCTCGTGTCTAGAAAAAAACTTCAATTCTCGGGTACCCAGAACCGGGACTATACTGTTCTAAAAGGGCCACGCGTCCATTCTCTTAACTCACTATCATGTGTCTTTGGGAGAGGAGGGGGGGGTACAGAGCTCTTCAAAGTCAAGAGCCCCAGACCAGTTGAGGCTCTACTCCCATACAACTGTAGTGCACGTCATGGGGTTGGCCTGAACAAAAGTTGAATGTTTCAATATCGCGGTTTTGGGTGGCGTAGGGAGATCGAGAGAGAGCGCTCCCCTTATGTGAAGGTGTCCAACACACACGTTGTCCGATGTACCCCTGTGCTATGTACCACCGTTGCTTCCACGCGAATATCCATCGTATACGGTTCGTTGCCTCATATTATGATGCCCGCGAGTAGATCGATATCCCCGCTCTATTCGTTAAACATTGGGATGCCGTCGGTTGACATTGGCACTGTACCCCATGCCACTCGCTACGTGAGCTGGGCAATCAGGGTGAAGTTCGTTTCTGTTTTCCTTTTTTTGGCGGCCGGTAGCAGTTGATGATCGAGTTGTTATCGTTTGTACAGGGTGGGGAATCTTTATCTCGCATAAGGAAAGGATATCCCCACGACGTGTATATGGTAAGGAAGCTTCTGCTACCACTATCGCTGTCTCCGGGAACGGGCACACCGAAAGTAAACGCCCTGATCGAAGCAGTCATTTATGTGCAAACGTCTGCCTCACAAGCGGTTCAGAGTGCGATGCAGCTGACCCATCATGCGACTCGCCGGACACCTCACGGGGCTTCGCGCTCAGTACACGTAATGTCTACCGGGTCGGTGAAACTCCTTGCCCGTGCTTCGTCTCGGCATTGAAGAGATGCGAGGGTCGACGGTCAAACGACTACGGCCATGCGTAGTATCGGCCCCCGCCCCCCCTCCTCTCCTGCAAATTTTATTACTCCCTTGGGTGTGTGGAGGAAACGTGTGAAACGCGAACGCCACTGCAAAACCAATAGGAAGCCACGCCGAATATACGTATGTGTGACTAAATCAATGCACCTTGGTATAAATGCCACAGCTTCAAACCCTGAAAGAGTTGCATTAGTAGACGTATGTATTCGCTTGCCTCTGCCGTCGGCCGTGCCGACTTGCCGTCGATCGCGTCACTCTCCACAAACAGATGGTCATCCTGGAGAGGAGAAACAACGCCTTCGTGGAAGGGACGGTACCCGTGCTAACAAGGGAAAGTTCGGGAGGAGGCCGGTATGAAAACTCTTTGCTGACGAACCACAATTCATACCATGCTGTGATTTTGACTATCAACCATGCAAGTAATGGTCTACCAGGGACATCGTTCGATGGCGAGCGTAGGAAATAGTCAGAGCATGAGCATGTTAGCGTTCAATGATGGGAACGAGCGCTGCACTCTTGCCAGATGGCGATCAGGCGATCAGGATGACAAACGTTACTACAAAGTGCACACGCACTCACACACCGAGTATAGCCCTGCCTCTCCCCGGTTGCGGTTCAAGCACAACCGACGGTGGAGGTGGAACACCGGAGATTACTACAACGTGATCGGACAGATGCTTCCTCGGACATTTTGACTCCTTCTCCTTCAAAATGAAGGCAAATCGTCGTCCGCAGTTGCAAGGGACGTGGCGCGGTATCGAAAATAATATAGATGTCGCTGCAGCAGCGACGCAGCGGTGTTCCTGTCTAGATTTGGCCCAACTCGGTGACAGGTGCGATTCAGGGTTGGATTCAGCGGGGGTAAGATTCGGTCTGCGCCTGTACCTTTACCCTCACCAAGCGGTGTCTCCTAGACGAAACATGTCGTCGAGAAGGGAACAACGCGGCTCCCGGAAGGCCCAGCAGCACCCACCGTTCAACGTGCAGTTTTTTTGGTACTGCAGGGACAGACTACTTGGAATTTTTAGTTGTGTCCCCAAAAAAGAACTGCACTTTTGAAAGGATTGGAGGAGTCCATCTTGACAGGAAGCAATGTCGGAAAGAAAAAGCCAAAGGGAGAGAGCATTGACGATAGCGAGGGGGCACCCCGCCCAGTCGCCAAGCCAACCCTCCCCCCTTGTTACTGTCCCCCATCCCCTGATACTGGAATACACACACGCTCCCGTGATGACATGGTTACGCCACACGCGCGCAGCACTCACGCCAACACTCGGGACCTCTCATCCTGCTTAGTTACAGGCAGCAACCGCTTGCGCCTCGGTGTGCCCCGTGTACCGATTGAAACCAGGTTCAACCTCGAGCCCGTCACCAAGTTTTCCCGTAACTTCAAGTTTGACATCGCCCAGGTGAGCTCAGTTTGAAATGCGTGCGAATTCGTATACTGCATGTGTACGAGTTCAGCGTAAATGACGCCTTTCTCAGAACTTATCTGGTAGGAGCAGAAATCGCAACACACTGTACAATTGCCACAGATGATAGTGTGCTGGCTTGGCTCGTTGAAAAGGATGAACATCGAGGGATTTTCTGGTCGGCTATAGTCGACGAGACTTAACGTCAGCCCACTATATTTCGAAATCGGTGTCCGGCAGGAGGTGTAAGGTAGGGCGCGGGGGGGGTATGATTCCATCGTTATCGCTGCCGCGTTCACATCATTCAGAAAGGTGGCTCAATACCTCGCTCGAAAAAGAACTTTGGCTTAGTTTTTCGTTGGCGCAGTGTCATGAAGCCTTCCAAGGCGGTGCGTATCTCGCAAAACCGAAAGCCGCTAAACCGCTCGAGGCTGAGAAACGAATGGGCCGGTCACTCGACAAAATGGCTCTCAGCGTCGCAATGCCACGGACACAAACGTGACCGCCAGGAACAGTCGTGCCACGGGTAAATGCACACCGAGATTCTCTCGGGAGGCGTTTTCTGTCTCAGAACACACAACGTACCCCCTCCCTCCCCCCCGCCCCCTCTATATCGTACCGCACGTTTCCATGATGCCGTCCCCGGCTCTCGTTACCCTCCATCCGTGCCGGTGGCCACTGCGATTAGCCTGGGGACACCTTTTCGTTCAACATTCCGCTCGCTACAGTCACGGCTCTGAGGATGCGGTTCCCGGCCGATAGGCTCTTTGTATTCGAAGTCGCCGCGCGTATCTTCGACGACGATACCCGGGGTTTCAATGAGGTATGGTCCACCACCTCTCCCCCCACTCCCTCCCTCCCGCACTAAGCCGATGGGAACGGTGCTATCATTGCGGTGCTACCACTGTTGCGCGTCTCGGCCTTTGTCGAATGAAAATTCAACCCATTGACGGGGCCATTTTACTCAACTGAGGAGGCGTTTCTTGGTAAGGGGGTGACATTTTTGTTTCCCAGCAATGGTTCCGTCTGCCGGGGGGGCTTTCAACGGAGGGAATCGTCTGGAAGTCAGTGGTGCTTTGGACGTTTTTCCTTTCAATATATACATATAGGCCATGGCAGGCATTGCTGGTTGGGTTTCGCGCTTTCATGTGTCTCCAGGCCTGGACTAGGGTGGTCTGTAGAGTCTCCCAAGTGAAGAAACCGCCTGTCACAAAACAAATGGGTGCACGCCCATCGTGTCACGCGTGTTATGAACTGCTTGATGTCGTTGGAAGAAATTGTTTCCTACATTGACTGGGGTTTACATTGATAGTTCGTTGCGTTGTGAACGAATGTACCCCGGGCTACGAGTAGATGGGCCGTGCGATTGCTTGTCAGGTTGCACTTCCATTGTTCCTCAGAGTGTTTTTTTTCTCGCGGTTACAAAGAGAGCCTTCGAAGAGAGTAAGGAGCTTCAGGAGCTGTGTGTGCGTGGTCTACCGTACGCGGCAGGCGTTGACAAACTCTGGGTTGTGTTGACTTGGCTTCGTGCTGATGGTCTGAGGGAGATCGAGGTATTTGTCCCAGGCCCTGCACAACATCAGATGGGATATATATGTGCGTATATTTTACTGCGTGCATCGGTTTCGTTTGTATCCCCCCTAGCTCGCTTCGTTGCGTTCCAGGAAAGTTTCAGGAGTGACCAACGCTTTGACCTTATATGCTCCTGTGGTAGTACCACTCTCTTATCCAGTAGAAAGGCGCACCATGTTCGTTTCTGGGCTCCTCATATAAGGAGCTCCATATATGCCTCGCCCGAAAAGTTGGCTTCAGCAAAAATGAAAGTTTAATGGTTGATAAATAACCCCATGGCCCCGAGCAGACATAACAGCAACGCAGTCCGTTCTTTGAAAGAAGATTGGCTTTCCGACGAATTTGTGCTAAGGAGCCCCTGTCATTCCGAAAATGCTGTAGCAGGAACGTGCTCCTTCTATCGTCAAACGTTTGGTATCGAAACGGTCGTCATATGTCCGCCGAGCGTGGTAAACGCCACCTGCTGAGCAGAGCACAAACAAAACAAAACTAACAGCACTACGGTGCGTAAATATTCAGCGCATTTGTACTTGAATAAGAATGTCGGGCATTCCTTTTTGTTTACTCCCTGAGTGATGTGCGTGTTCTTCGTTTGAGTGATTTCTGGCAGAAGTGATGGGCGTTCGAGCTCATGCTAACCCTTGTCGGATGGCAATCACCCCAGCCGAGTCATTATGTGCTCGATCGTCCAACTGGCTACGTTGTCAAGGGTCGCGACCAGGCCAAAGCTTGGAAGCCGAGGGTCTCTAGATGCTCGCTTCCGAAACTGTGCACCAAAGCAGGCATGAAACATGCCATATAATGGTACGAGTGGACCGTTACCTCTGTTGGACTCGACCCCACCAATGAAGAAAACACGCGCTGGCGGGGCTTCCTGCTCGTGACAGCGTCACCTCTGAGACCAGTGCCATTGGTGTCAACCCTGTCTACCTACTCAGGTTTTTGCGTGCTCATGGAGTCAGTCCACCTACAGCAAATATGCTTCCTACTCACCGTACCATAGAGCTAGTTTCATGCACAACAGGAATGCCTTCTATTTGCTCCACAACCTGCGAATATTTCCCACCCCGTCAGGAACACGCCTTCCTGCTCATATCACTGTGCAACCTTAAAAGCAGAGGGGCCTCCCTAGCTACCCGATTGACTACTCTCGCCAAGTCAGACGACGAACATATCGCACCTTGGATCCACGACCCACCCATCGCTAAAAGTGCTTTCCTGTACATGTGTTCCACCGTAAGCACCCTACAAAGATTCCCCGATCGTTGTGAGACCAGCGCACCCATGGCAGACCTGCCTTCCTACTGAGCTTTGTCGGTATGTGTAGATATTCCCCGCACACAACAGGCTCGCCCTGACACTCAGCATATTGATGCCTAATTTCTCAAGACAGCCAGTTCGCTGAAAAAAAAACTCGCCTTACTTCAAACACCTATGTGCCGCTATACCTTAGGGTAACCCGCCCATAAGATACCTGCGCGCGCGGTCGTTCTTCACTTCCTTACCTCTGTAGGTAGTAGGAGTCAGTTCAAGCAGCGAAATTGTGTCTGCTCACTCTCTGTTCAAATGATTCGTTTCCCCACGCATGTAACACCCGTGAAACAACCATGTCTTCCTGGTCGCCGAACCCCGTTACCTTTGAATTCAGCTCAGAATCGTACTGAACTAAGGGTAGCTCCTGCAAGGTTTTGAGGCTTTTTGCTGGAGGGGGGGCTTGATAATCAATCGGTGTAAGCGTAAGACCGTTACACAATATTCATGTCCCAAGTACCTCACCAACGAAAACAGTCGAAATGTTCCACGTAGGAGGCAACCACAATAGGTACCTCCCCGCGTGAGGGTCTCCGTCAGCGATAGGGGATTGACCTCGAACTGAAACCTCAGTGTCGGCCGTAGTAGCCACCACCATGCCTAGCCGTGTAACCGACGCCTTGGGGAAATACTGCTCAGAGCAGCGGAAGATTAAGCTTCGCACCTCCGATAAGAACAGAGATGAATGCGGGGGGGGGGGGTGTTGGTGGCATTTCGGTGACTTACAGCCAGCTTGCTCAACATCGTGGTTCCTTATTAGCGTGATATATGCCGTTGGTCTCCTCAGATCGTCTGATTCATTCATAGCGCTTCGCTCACGAAGCTGTATGGCACGCTCCACTCCCATGATTCCCTCAACTAGCATAAGGTCCAGCGCCAGCCGCGAGAACATTCACGCTGCCGTTGGCGTCTCGCTTTAGTCTCTTGCTCATCACGCGCCATGGACGTAAGTTAATGTCGGCCGTTCACACCCCCCTTTCCTCTGTCCCTTCATCCCTCCATCCCTCTCTCCCTCCCTCCCTCCCACCCTTTCTGACTCCTTCCCTCCAACACTGTTCGGCAATAACGCACGACCTCATGAAACGATATATTGTACCGCGTACTTAACCGTACGTTGCGGCAACGACACCGAAGATTCGGCAGACTTTCACGAGTGCTGGAAGCGGGGACAAGGCGTGGGAGACGTTCACTTTGTCCGAGGTTGTAAACCTCTCCGCCTTTGAGGTCGTGGCGGTGGAAGGACCCGATTTCGGCGACAGCTACTACCCGACTCTACGGGTGGCAGACTTCCAGGTTGTGGGGGAGATAATAAAGACTCCGGGCCACTTCGAAGTGAGATTATCACGCTCACTATTTGAGCGCGCAGGGGCAGGTGTTTAGTGTTTGGCAGGGTTTGTTTGGATTCAGGAGTTTCCTGGGTACGTACCTCACGTGGTACTCGGCGAATATACTCTAAAAAGAACCCTTGCGAATGTTTCTCCTGGAAAAACGTCACTCTAGGAGTGGTGCCTTGCTTTGTTTGGAGCTGTTCTTCGCACGAGGGACTCAACATTTTCACCAGGGACATGAAAATTTCGAAAAGCCGCTTGTCAGCGCAAACAGGCCAACTATTCCACAGTGTTCTGTAAGTGAAAACCACAGCTTCTGCTGCTGTGTAGTACAAGCATCACCCAGCTCCGCAGCTGGTCGCTCGCGCTGCCCACCCGCTCTCGAAATCTGCCACAAAAAAACATGCAGTCCAGAAAGTATCCTACGGCGAGTACGTCCCGACGGTGGGGTTTGGCCAACCCCCGGATGGTCACGACGAGATGGCTCAAAGTTTCTGTCCGAGTAGCGTCAACGCTAAGATTTGTTGCAACCGGATGTCAATGTATTAGGCAGTTTGAGACCAGGGGAGCCCCCTCCTTCGGTGATACATAGTCGTCGCTCAAACGTAGCCAAGCTCACCGATCGCCCGATCTCAACAGCTGCAGACAAGCTCACAAAAAAACACACACACACAACCACCATAGGGTTGCAATATCTAGCGAGCTAACAATCAAACCTAGTGTGGACAAGCAGTGGAAAGCTGAGCATTTTCGTAAAGCACGTACTGGACACGTCTACCGGTCGTGTGCTTCCATTCGGCTTTGGCCACGACATCTCCCTTGTAATTTAATCGCAACAAACAACCACGACGAGCAGGTGGCAGCGACGACCCTGTTCGAGTGGAACATCATCCCCGACATCATCGGCGACGGGGTTTCGGAGCAGCAGGAGATCATGACCGCCATCTGCGAGACCAAGGGGTCCGCTTTTGACGGCACGGACTGCGTCGGAGACCTGGACGATTCCCTCGTGTCGGTAAGCCAGCTCATGCGTTCTCCGCTCAGCTCAGCGCAGATCCCGGCCCCCGACCCATGATATATAAATTATCGGAATCGCACTACATAGGGATCACTCTTTTTTGCTGTACTCCATACCCGCACCCATTCAGTCGCGGGCATATC
>JBBMHQ010102747.1:7217-22038 GCA_037834295.1 Postelsia palmaeformis
GGGGAATGCTGAACCCTATGCGCGATCAAAATGAAGGCACGTACAGGGGGGGGGCGAGGGACGAAACCTGCGACAACGGCTTGTTGTCCAGAAGAAGACCGCTGAGGGTAGAACCTCGTACGGGATAAGCTGGAAATGAAAGTGATGATATAATGAAAATCAAAATATGAATAGTCAAGGTTGCTCCTCTTTTAGGCCTTCAAGACTGCACTCACTCCAGTTTTGGAGACAAGCTACTTTGAATAAGACTCAGGTATACGTTCCTGTACGGTGCGGTACTCACAGGGTCAAGGGGAAGATGCTACCTGGTACCTGGCACACGAGTATAATAATAATAGAAGTGTTTCCTGCTTGGAACAAACGAGAGCCGGCACACATTTTAAAGTTTGCCGTTCGTGGTTCGTTGCCTAGAGACGCACGCACTCGGGGGTTAAAACTAGGCTTGCTCCGACCTCAACAAAATCAATGTGTGTCCGAACACGCGGACGGTGGAGTTCCTCCGACCCACTGCTTGAACTCGACCAAGAAATCTTCGTCCACGATTTTCGGAAAAAAATAGATTGCTACATACAGCAGTAACGATGCACCCGGAATGTGGCCCGTCTGTCTTAGTCTATAGTGCGCGTGGCGATGACGACGTTCGACCGGTATCGCTTGTGATGGGCGCCACGATAGGGCAGCCCTTTGAGGACTGACTTCTAGGACTGCAATCCCCATAATCTTGGGGACACTTCACTGAAATTCAACTGTAAGAGTTTGTCCCCATAACGGCAACAATGCGGTTCTGAAAAAGAGGGCTCATTGCCTCACAGCACTTTCTCCTCAACCATTGCCCCTCTGAGGAAACTACCCAATAGGCCATGCGTCACTATTATTGCGTCTATTTTACTCTACAGCGCGTGTTTCCATGTAAGTAGTCTACCCTGTAGGGGGCAATGCCATTGACCACTAGATTTAATAAGCGGTGTACATTTCCTCCAAGGCCGTTTTTAGGTCATACACAAAGTCCGAGGAGCCTCAGGAAACATTGCAGGTTGTATTCCGACCGTTTGGTGAGTCTTTTTTTTACGAGGGAACACACAGCAGTAATATGGGCCAAAACTTGGTGTCCTAACATTGGGGGATGCCTGGGTTTCGAGTCCATCATGGGTTATGATCAGTTCTGATTCTTACTATTAATACATAAGCACCCCCATAACGACCCAGGGGTATGGCTCCTCTCTTCAACAAAAATACGAGTATTTTTTAGGTCTGTACTGCTGCTGTAGTGGTGAAAACGTTATTTACGACTGACGGAGACAGCTAGCACCTGTATTCTACTCATCGGCCCGGCACCTCATTCTCATGGACATTCGTCAAACTCGCATTGATCGAGCATGTGGACACACATTCATGCGTGATACCCGATACAATAATCTTCAACACAAAAAAACACTGCTAAACAGCGGTTGCCTGCCCCGACACTTGCACGGACATCCAAAATATGACGATCAGTTCGTTCATCCCAAAGAGCGCACATACATGTGCAGATGCTACGAAGTTTACCCCCTGCGTTGCCTACACTTTTTCTGCCAGCCGAACCAGAGCCGAGCCCCTCATACGAGCGGCCGTTTAGGAGTGATGCATGCTCCGGTTCAACATAGATGATACACGTGTCCAATCAACTCCGCAGTACATGTAAAACGGCGAACTCGAGATTCAACCCAAAGCGACGAACAAATACGTCAACCAATAAAATCAAATCGACTGAACCCTTTTTTTCTAAGCAGTACCTTATCAAGATGTATACTTGTATATATAAAATGTGCCGTGCCAACATGGGCTTTATTCATGGCGCACAACAGCAAGTACATTTTTGCCACTGGTCCATTGGCCTCGTGGCAATGGCCGCCTGGAGGAAGAATATATGGCCAACGTTTGTTCAACGCGTTCGAAACCTAGCGGGGGGTCTGAAGGCCCGAAACTCTCAACGCCTTTTGCCGGTCGGATCGGGTCGAGCAAGGGTGATCCGACCCGACTCGTGAGAGTTTGAAACCTCCTGAGCCGGCCCGACCCGATCAGACCCGACTCGACCCATGGAAGTGAAAACAGTCCTGACTCGACCCGTGGGTGATATCCTGACCCGTGATAGAGCCCTGCAAAAGGCAGGGATCGCACTCTCTTATTTAGTCTCGCCCCTCGCTCCCGGCCGCCAGAATTCGGCCCCGGGGTCTGATCCGTCGTCCACCTCGTCTATCGTCCGCCCGAAGTCTAACGCAGACAACCGAGGCACATGCCTCGGCTCTTGGAACATGGGGTTTCGGCTACTGACTTCCAGCTCCTCCTCCTCTTCCTCTCCACCTTCCTGTTGCTCGGTCAAGCCCGTGAAATCCGATCCAGACGACAAAACCGCGAAGTTCTCGCCGGATTCTGCGGCTTTTTGTACGCCAAAAAGCGGGTTACTGCGTGCGTTGAGGGCCGCTCGCTTCTGCGCCGCCGACAGGCGGGAACCGTCGCGGCGCTCGCCCGTCGCGGCCGACGAGAACATCCGGTTCTCGTTCTTATATTGAGACCCTCTCGGGGTGTCGAGCACTGAGCCATCAACTATGACATGTTCGGCCTTCATGCCTCCCGTAGCTTCGGGCTGCTGGGTGGCAACTGTCGCCGCTACCGCCGCCGCGCTGCTTCGCCGGACGCACACCACCCCGAGGCAGACACACATGCCGGTGGAGAGAGCCGTAGCCAGCACGAAGATAGCGATCCACTTGAAAGGGTTGCTTCCGCTCCCCTTGTCGAGGTCGTCAACGGCGGTTACCGCTTCAGCCCCCACGACATGGTCGAGGTACGAAGCCGAAGAAATGCTCGGGTTCGGCACCCGCTTATCTCTCGGAGTGTCCGCCTGGGAGATGCACATAGTTGTGACGATGACGTCTTGGAAGCAATTGCCGATCAGGAGCGAGCTGAAGCCGAGGGAGACGTCGGCGAAGGAATCCAGGGCCGTAGCAGCCTTCGCAGCACCCGTGCTCTGTTAGTTGTTTGTTGCAAAGAGGTGCGGTGGTGATTAGTGACAGTATCGAAGTTTGGGCGTGCTGAGAGATTACAAGTGACAGGGGAAAAGTGCTACAAGCTGCAAGCGAGAAAATCAGCGGGGGCAAGTCTAGTAAACCACCGGAGAGAACGCTGCCTTCCCGCACATCTCGAGGGGGTCCGTCATCACTCCCACGCACTTAACTGGTCAAGCATCTGCGGTTCTCAGAAACGTTCCGACAACGTGTGGTTCCACCATGGCACTCAAGAAGGACAATGAGACTAAAAAGCAACGGCGGAACGTGTTTTCCTCCTGACAAAAAATCGCGATATCGCCCCCATCCATGCGGTCGAACACAAGAAGGACAATTGCTGTTTCACGGAAGCGTTTGGTTGATTCTCTTGTGGGCAGCATCGAGCTGTAATTTGGTCGGCGAAACTGAGCGCGGAAGCTCTGACCACCCTCGGTCACCAAAAATCCTTCCATAGCACCAGATACACATACATCACCTTTACATTAGAATGACTCCGTACGCTTATTAACCTTAGCTACCCCATTCAGGATTCAAACGAGGGGAAACGTGTCGAACGAAAGGTGACGAGTGCCACATTGGCCATATGAGGCAGCCGCCGCCAGGGGCTGCGTGCGGGTACCAAGGGATGGGCCCAAACCGCAATGTAAGGAAACTGTACAGCACGAGCTCAAAGCACGCTACTACTCGCACTGCAGCAGCAGCAGCAGTCGCGCACTCTCTCCTTCCCCCCGGATGATTGTTTTCATCGTGGGTTGTATGTTCTGTTTCTTTTTCTCGAGGCCCCTTACTTGAAAGAGATCTCTGTCCCGGTGACCCCCAAAACTGAATTTAAGAAAACGCTCTAGACCGACGAGCAATCCCTCGGGCTACTGTTTGTTGTAGGCTTACATCAAAGAAACAGAAAATCGAGGGTGGCTAGTTCCTTCGTTAAACATATTGCGGCAAACTGCAGTCGCGTTTCGGGAATAGATCACTCCAGATTCTTGGTATCAATGTGGACCATAGTAAATAGGACCAAACATTGCCAATTAAAATATGTAAATATGTTGGTCTTAGAGTTTACTGTAGGCCCTATTCACTACAGTATGGTCCCTCGTGGTAGGCTGCCCTCGAAATGGGAATATTGTCCTAAGAGGGTTAACCTTCTGGGGCCGCAGTTTCGTTTTGGGGAAAAAATACCTAAAATTTGAGTAGTTTGCCCCCTACATGAGGCTGCAGTCGTATAGGGGTTAAAATAAGAGCCATCAGTCCCAGTGACAACATGGCAGAAGCGGCCAAACTGTGCTGCCTCTGTGGTGGCTTGTGACTACTTTCAGCACGTTACACACTGTAACTAACTGCAGAAAAAATGCCCCGCACGACACTGCTGCTGCTGCTGCTGCTGTGATTCCGATGACTTTGTCCTCCCCCTCAAAGCTCGGTGAAAACCTGACATGCTCCATCCCGGCATTGTAGGAATGCGAGGGTCTATGGTCATACGACTATGGCCTTGCATGATATTGAGTGCCCCCCCCCCTCCCCGCGAAGAGCGATACTGCAGACACAAACGGGGGCTGGAAAAAGGGCCAGCATGCCTAACAGCCTACTCCGCTGACCTCCACGTCCGTGATGAAGCTGACCTCCAGCTTGGTGGTGACTGATTGCTCGGTTTCCTCAAATGCTCTCCCATCCACCCCCATCCCCGTAGTCAGCTCGGCCGATGAGGGAGAGGAGGTGGCGTGCAACCCCGACGACGAAGCCGCAGATGAACGCGAGTTGGTTTCCTCGTCTGCCTCCAGTATTGACCCAGCGCTTTCGACCTCGTCCACCGCTACATTCTCGAGGCCGTCTGCCGCAGCAGCAGTTGCGGCGTGTGCACTGGAGGAAGACGATGGCGACCCGCAGCCGCCGTCGCTGTGCTGAGCGCACCGGCACGTGGTGACGCCAAAGGCCTTGTTGCACGCGGCGACGATCGCGTCTACGCCGCATGGGTCGTCTCCCACCGCCTCGAGTCGACGCCTGCCCAGGCCAGCGAGGGAGGGATCGGCGTGCGCGGTGCCGTCAAGATATAACGTTTTGAGCCGAAAGTGGCGCTAAAGGTAGGGAGGGGGATAGGGTTCTTATTTTTGCAAAAGTTGAGCCCACAACTATTTCTCATATGACGGCAGATCTCTTCAATCATTGCATCAACCACTGCACCTGATGGACTACCCAACCATTGCATCTTTTGATCCGATGCGTACTGTAACTTCCACCAGTCTGATCGGAAATATAAGGTACATTTCGATAGCCACAACATTTACGAACGTAACTCACTTTCCTGACCAGACTGATGTTTGTTAGTCTTGTCACGGGTTGCGGGGGTCCCCCCCCCTCCCTCTACTTGCACAATATGGGCGATGGGCGCAAGAAAAAACTTGTGGAGATATCGAACAATATTTGGAGCAAGCCCCAATAACGTGTCGACAACCTCTCTAGCCGATACGCCTAACGGTGTGCCGCAGTGATCAATACCTCTACAAGACGCTTTTTCAGCCGACATTGTGCAAGGAATGGAGGGTGGGGGTCCCGGCCACTTGTGTGACAGCCCATGGTATTGTGGACCAGGTCTAACTCGCATTGTGTAATGGCCCATGGTATTCAAACTTGTATTTTTTACGTGTCAAAAGCTCGGTTGCAGAGTGAGGATTAAAGCGCTTCGAATGAGGTGCCTCAGGAGTTTTCTTACGAGGCGATATGCTGTGCAGGTATGACGGGGTGGGGTAATGTTGTAATCATAGCCCATGATAGACCCACAACCCATGCACCCCCCCTATGCTTACACACCACAATTTGTTCTGATTGCTATGTTTTATCTCCCCGCACCGTAGCGCCCTACGGCGGCGTGTCTGTGTTATCGCACTGTGAAGGTGTTACTGCTTAGTTACTGAGCTATCGGGGTAAAACATCGATCGATTATCCAGCCCAGGGTAATCCTTATAACACTCTCCCCCCTTC
Source organism: Postelsia palmaeformis (assembly GCA_037834295.1). Lineage (NCBI taxonomy): Eukaryota > Phaeophyceae > Laminariales > Laminariaceae > Postelsia > Postelsia palmaeformis. The sequence goes on from JBBMHQ010102747.1 coordinate 13,235, forward strand.
TGAGCGACGGGTTCTTTGGGGCATCGGAACCACATACGTTTGTACGCTGACCTACCCGCTTCGTTCATTACCTGGGGAACCAGGGAGAAAAAAGTGTTTCAAGGCACGCGCAAGCGTTTCTATAAAATAAAACGTTCGAAGTGGGGTTTGAACCAGTGACTTGGACGACGTCAAATGTGGAGGTGTTACCTATAGAGCTATAGGGGTAACTTATCGATCGATTATCCAGCCCAGGGCAATTCTTATAACAGCACCCGGAGGGAGGGATACACAACAACTTCCGTGGTTTCGGTGACCATCGGAGAGTGGAGTTGGTCATTTGGGGCGCCGATGCTGGACACCAGGATGTCATTCAAGCGCCTCTCCTAGCCACGACACAATGTACACCTTCGTCCCTTCGTCCCTTCCTTCCTTCCTTTACTACAGCAGTAGGTTGTGTGGCAGTGGTGGCACAGCCGAACAAACAACACTTTGGTACGCTATTGCCCGGAAAATATGCGGAATATTCGATGCGGACGCTGTACAGGATGGCATCCAAAGTCTCTCTTAGCCATGGCAATGTTTTAGTCTGTTGGGAATTTGGAGTTGCCAATTATTGTCAAGTCGTTTGTCCAAAAGCTGTTGTGGATGCATTATACCCCAATCCTTCTTTGGTTTATTTGTTTGTAGTAATTTCGCCTTTTTTTCCAGGTGTCGCATGGCGCAAGTTTAGCATCTGCTGGGAAAAAAACAACGAATGGTTGTTTTCACTCGAATGAAACAACGAGCAAACGAACTATCAAACGAACAAGTTAAACAAACGCCCGGCGTGGCCCCTCAAGGCCACGCAAGATCTTATCCACCCCCATCATGGGGTTTCCGGCTCACTCAATCTTGGCAAGTTTTTACTGCGTTGTCGTTTCAAAAACGAACCCTAAGTAACCTTGCACACGTATATAGACACCCGTAACATAACCTTGAGACGCTTGCCGGCAACAGGCCAACCGAGGTGTAGCTCATCACGACCGGGTTGCCACCCCCGCTGGGAGTGAACGTCACCACCTCATCGCTAGCAGTCACGGTTGGGTCGTCCTCTCGCGGCCCTTTGCCGACCTGTGTTTTTTGTTACGATAGACATGGAGCGGCACACAAGTCGTACGGAAAGGCGCATGGTATAAATATGAACATATGCATGTGACACGGTAGGTGGGGCTGGCATTTTTAGCCCAAATGGTTCTTATGACTGGCAGGGCTCTCCTCGAGGGAAGGCAGTCGATTCCTACATGACGACCTAGCTCTTTCGGGGCATATTTATATTCCTGATCAGTATTATGTGTACGGGGTGTATCACGTGTATGATCTGTATGATCTAGCTCATGTCGCCGGGTGGGAACTGTATAACCTGCATGATCTAGTTCCTGGGTAGGATCTGCCCTATAAGGCAGATCCTGCACAGCACATAATAGCGGTAGGTCAGACAGGACATATATGATCTGCAGATGATATATTTGTAAATGGTCGACCTGCACGAATATCGACCTGATTTGTTCAACGTGTACAGTACGTGTGTTGGCAACCACCCCGGCCGTAGGATTGATCATCGTGGTTTGGACTTCCATTTCGTCTTCCAAAGCCAACTACAGGCTGAGTTATGGCGATCCTTGACGTTAGGAAGCAGTCTCAGAAACGGCTGTTGGTGACACCCGTAACCGCCAAACCGTCGCATGCAGCAGCGTGCGTCGAATGGCGGCAGCTGCGGCTCTATCAATGAGCAATGTGAAAAAAGAAGCGACCCCGCGCGGCACCAGAGGGAGCGCGCATCTACACCAGTGCATATGGACGTGGCGAGTTTCGGCCATTTCCCTTTTCCTGCACGTCGATACGTGCGTCGAAGCTCGACTAAGAAACATATTTTCAGGAGGTCTGTTCATGGGTCGGGTCGGGTCGGGTCAGAGTGGCCCGACCGGATCCGTGAGAGTACGGAATCCTCTCGAGCCGAGCCGAGCCGAGCCGAGCTGAGCCGAATCACGCCCGCATTCTCTCGAGGTGTTGCACTACTAGCCTACGGAAGCCTGCCCTCGAGGAGGGCCAGACTACGTGAGTCAATAAGTATCTCTCAAGATGAGACTGCTGAAAACTGCTTCGGGGCGATTGCTGGGAAAGTTCGGAGTGCCCGCAATTCATCAAAACGATTCGGGCAACGAGTTCAGCAATACTATCTAACTACCCTCATGACTGCTGTGATGACATGACGCCCTTTTCTAGAGGAGAGTAACGTACGTACGTCTTTCCTCCCGTCCAGTCGATGTTGCTTCGACCGGGTTTGAATAGGCAACAACGCGTACCGAATACTTGATACCAGGTGTATGCTAGAGTAGTACCACATGGCACAACATCATGGCACACCATACCTTGTGGTAGTAGCATATCAGTATACAGTAGTAGGTTCGGTACCCATTTATTTTAAGAGGCCATCCGTTTCTTGAGAATTTTCGGGAGATATAAGACCGGGTAAATCGGTTATTGTCGGCACGGAAGAAAACTGCTTGAAGTTAGCATAGGACTCTTTTTTCAGGAACAAAATACAAGACCATGTTAGAGACAAGACCACGATTAGTACAGTAGCTTGTCACGGAGTGGTCTTAGAATGAGCTCAACCCTATATGAACACAAGTACACACCTGGGATACGGGATAACCAACTCCTTTTCAACTGCACTCACATTTTTTGGCGAAAATCACTTGTAATTACTGTAAGCTCAGATTTTCAGTAGGAAAAAAGAATGGTAAATATATCTTAATGTGTCTTTTTGGTCGGAGGCGATACCGAGACAATCTCGCGTAGTAGCAGCATCTTCCACACGGAGCGTATATTCAACTCTCGTCGATGTTTTGTTGGCGTACGTACCACGGTGGCGGTGTTGGTGATGCTGCCCATCGTGAGGTCTTTGGTCGTGACTTCGGTAGGCTCCGAAGAATTGCAAGCCATTGACCCGCCGGGGACAAGCGTGCCATTTGCGCACAGTACTTCGCCCGCTAGACTCACATCTACGACGGAGATGTTCGTCAGCGTTGTCGTTCCAAGGTTGGTCACCTACGAAAGACGGCCATGAGTGGGGGAGGGGTGTGTGTGGTAGGATACCCCTCATATCATGCATGGTCGTAGTGGCATAGCGTTAGTCCCTCGCATCCCTGCAAATGCCGGGACGGAGCACGTCGGGCTTTCACCGACGAGGCAAGACGTTGCTTGCACCAAGCGCAAAGCGCCGTGGTGAGATGTTCGGCGAGTCGCATGAAAGGAGAGAGCTGCATCTCACCAAGAATCGCTTGCCTTGTGAGGCAGACTTTCTCGCACATGGATGTCAGCGGCGTTGCATGCGTTAAGGGGGGCGTCTAGTTGTTTTCGACCTCATTTTTGAGTTTCAGCTTAAACGCCTATTTTGAGACGCCATATTAATTAGAACCCGTAATGGACCCGAAAAATCATGTATCCCCCCATGTTTACACGCCATATTTGGTTCTCATTATTTCAACACAAGCATGTATTACTATTTTTTTGTTTTTTTTGTTTTTTTTGTTTTTTTGTTTTTAAATCATCACTTTCACTCTCCAGCCCAACTCGTAGGAAGTTTTATCCTCGACGACCTTCTGGCCAAGCCGTGGTCACAGATGTCTACCCTTCTCCCCCCTGGTACGTGCCTTTATTTTGTCGCGCATAGGGTTCAGCAATCCCACTGCTCGTCGATTTTCATCGAATGTAGCTAACTCACGCTCTCGCGCTTTCCGCTAATCTATTTCTTAGTGCAAGAAAAAGCTCCTGAGCATGCACTCGGTGGGACTTGAACCCACGAAATTGCTCTTGATAGGCGCGCGGACTACCTATCAAGCCACCGGGGACTATGTATCCCCTTTTTAGTGAGAGGTTTTACCCTTAGCGGGCTTCTGGACAGGCCGTGGTGGTGGGTACAAACGTGGATCTGTATGGCACCTGTGTGTTCCTGAGCCACCCAACTGCGGTGAAACCTGAGTAAAATGCGGTGCGACCTGAGTCAGTTTTGTCGCGACGTGAGTCAAATGCGGTGTATTTCGAGTCGAATGCGGTACAACTCGAGTTAAACGCTATGAAACCCGAGCCAATTGCGGTACAACTAGGGACAACATGCAGCGTAAACTGGGTCAGAATACGGTGCAACCTGATTCACATGCGGTGCAACCTGAGCCAATGAGCTTCATTCACAACGTGTAGAGAAACAGTTAGTTGAATGCACGCGGTCGTGCTGACGCGCAAAAACAGAGATCGGATAGACACAATTCAAGCTACGACGGACTAGAGGTACATTCAATAAGCTAGTATGTATCCAGGAACTACCCCAATGCGAAGCGCGAAGGTGAATTTGCGGAATCGAAGTGCAGGTAGGTCACCAACGACTAGTGGATTGGGCCCGGGTTTGACACCATCCACCTGGATCTGGCTCACAGCACTTAAAGTACAGTAGTAGTGTATTTCATGACTCACCCTTCCGAATGAAATCTGTATTCTAGTTTAATTTTCCTGAAAAAACATGAAAAATAGTTTCGTGACAGTGAGAGAGTTTCTCTACTACGCAGCATGCGCCCTTGGCCCAGCCGAAACCAACAGTCGCTCGGGAACCGTGGCACGGGAGGCACTGGGGTCCAACCATCCCACGTTTGAGTTCAACCACTGCATCAACCAAGGCCGCCGCCATTGCATCAACCATCGCACCAGCCATTGCATCAGCCATTGCATGTTTCGAACCGAGAGTACACGAAAGAAGGGAAAGCGACCTGGTGCTCCCTCCTCAAGGTATTAATGAAAAAACAAAACTGGAAGGAAGGGTGAGTCATATTTCTTAAAACTAGTAAGAATTTTGTTTTCTAGAATTATGTTGTCACCTGGTTTTCATACTTGATATCGGGTACACCCCCCCGTGCCCCTGTCTGAGACTAAACAAACAAAGAGGCGTGCCCGGTAAGTTTTTTGGGTACCCCTGGAACCGATGTTTTGTTTACCTTGCTCATCGTGTTGTGCACCGGGCTTAGTGTTGTTTGGTGTCGGTACCAGGTCCAGTTTATCCCTAGGTACCGCTTATTATTACAAAATCCATCACTATTACCACCCTGGCTCCACGGGAGCACTCTGAGATTTTCCTCTTTGAAAAGTTGCTGACCTCCGAGAGTGTCTTCAGCCTACGCAACCACCTCCACGTGGTGTTCGATTTGTATAGGGTTAACCACCGAGAGGATGTCATCGAGCCCAAAGGCACTATATCTGTCCCGTTACGTACAGGTGGGAGCTCCAAGTCAGCGCTGACTACGCTGACGAAGTAGCTCAGTGGCTTAAATTTCACAAAAAAAAACATGTGTCTCCACACACAAACCGAGTAAAGAGATACGCACTGACTAATCAGATCAGCGGTGTAATCCACGTAAAACGAAGATGTGTCTCCGCACACAAACTAAGTAAACATATAACCTGCAGGACTATGGTTCCACAGTCACCTACATTGCTTCTCAAACATCGTTTTTTGGTACAGGTATAGGCATAGGGATGTGACGTATACAGCTCTTCAAGCGGGCAGGCAGCCTTAAACACGCCCCTACCGCTTGTGGCCCGTCTCATCGTCGACACTAAAGGGATGGGGGGGGGGGCACAAATAAGATGTGTTGCTTGCTTTCGCTACCCACTCCTTGTACTGTTGCTACTGTAGGTATGGGATACTTACTGCGTCGCGTTCGTGGGGCTAAACAGGTCTCCAAACCCACGCCCATTTGTTCACCTGGAAGGGCTTTTCGCTAGAGCTGTTCACGGCTGGGGTCAAACCTTGCGAGTCAGGCCGGGTCGGATCGGGTAACGGTTACCGGACCCCATCCGTTATAATTTGAAAACCTTATGGTCTAACCCGACCCGACCCGACCCGACCCGACCCGACCCGACCCGTGATACTTCAAGCACTTCCCGATCCTACCCGTGGGTTGAGGTCGTGGCTCATAAAGAGCCTTAATTTCATGGCGCGGCCGGTCGGTGCCTTGGTGGCACCCAGGCCTTACCTCGAAAGAGTAGTTCACGGTGTCCGCCACGCCGGGTGCCCCTTCCATGTACAGGCCGGATTTTCTTAGACCAAGCTCCAAATTTCGAGCAAGAATAACATAATCGACATCAGACGTGGAAAGCTGCTCCATTGACGGGTCCGTGGCTGTCACCACCACCTACGACCACCGGCAAATAAAATAAAATGTGAGTTTTTTGGTGAAAAAACATGCCATACATGATTGCTGGGTACGGTGCGAGCTTCGTCAACGTATATATATATTCATCATAATCTTGGAAGCAATACATTAAGGATGATGGCAGTAATAATATCAATACAGATACTACTGGCCACTGTCCAACACTTCGATACTGCGGGTCAGTCGATAGTAGATGACGTTTCTGACCGTTCACGGCTCGCGGTTAGCGCTCACGGCATCTGGCGGCTACTACTGTACGGAGGGCTAAACCTATTTCTGCAACTTGTGGGTTGGAGCGGGGTGCTAAATGGACAGTATTTCATAGATTGCTAGCTGTCCCACGCGTGGAACACTGGTCGAACAACGTTATTACATCTGAGAAAATATGTCATCTATGAGTTCGACCGATTGATTGGTTGATACTAGTTGTAGAGAAAGACCGGAGGGGTGTAACCGTGAGGGTGTTGTCACCTCGAGTGTTACAACTCCTCGGTCGACGTCTTCCTGCGTCAGGACGATTTCGCCCGAACACGAGAATTGGTCTTGAGGTTCCAAGAGCACTGGCTTGTCAATGCACGTGACGTCTTGTAGTGGTCCATCCAAAACCTGCCACCGACAACGTCCGGGCAGGTCGGGAAACAGCACAATGTGAAAGTCACAACCTGGATTCGCCCAAAGTTTCTCCTGGCTCTCTCTTGCGCTATAATAAGACGTCGTTATATATCTTCCTTCATCTCTCTTGCCCCAAAACAACATGTCCTTGCGTTTTCTTCTATCAAGCTTTTTATTTCAGCTACTACAAGTAGTTGTTTCACGGTGTGGCCCTACCTCCGTCGGGGGAGGCGGGGGGAGGTCGTTTATTCTCTATGGTATAGTTGGTACCTGGTAAATACTGGTCACGAATTCTTCGAGGTGCTGTGCGCGAATCAGCACGATGGGCGGAATTTGCAACTAGCCGAGAATCGCCGCGATCATAGATTCTGCTCGCATTCCTCTCTGTGTTCGCGCCGATGCGCGATAGTTCGAGGTTCATCGTGATCATGAACCGAGCTCGTATTCTATTCTATATCGTATACACACCGAAGAAGCCATCTAGCTGCAAGTGACATATATATGCCGACTAGTTCCATATAAGAAGTATACAGCAGCACGGACGCTGGTGTATACGAAGAGGCGTTTTTCTTTCTCAAGGACAACGACGGCAATGTCGACTATCCCCCCGACGAAGAAGAGTACTACCACCACTCCCGTCTTCGACTCGATGTCACGTATCATATATATACCAAATCGGAGTTTGTGCGTTCAAGCATGGATTGGTTGTTTTGTCTCGACGGAAAACAGCACACTCATAACCTTAAAATTACGACACAAGAGTCGACTCCTCTAGGGATTCCTGCGTTTGGCCCTGTGCAGTCATTTGCTTGGTGTCATCGTAAAGTTCCACAGCAGTGGTGGCGGTTACAGCGGCAGTTAAGTTGCTTAGCGTATGCCCTTGGCTTTCTCGTAGAAGTTAGGCACGTAACGGCGTGTACTTCTGCAATAGGAAGCATCATCGCACCTGGACGTCACCCATGCGAACATTTCCGGTGTTAATGATGGTGACGTCGAAGACGACAGGCTCGCCACCATCCGCAAGGTTGTCCAAATCCAGGTCGGAAATTTTCCCCACCTTTCGTGGTGGTTGCGAAGCATGCAGCCGTGCTCATTGTTTTAGGGACTCAGGCACACAATGTTGAAAAAAATCACGTTTTAGTCTCGTCAGCCGTCTAGGGTCAGCGCCCAGCGGTGCAACTGTCACCATGGACGCGCACTGGCTGAGCTATCGAGAAATACCTATTCCGAGAAGGGTCGTGGGAAAGCTCATGCCTTTTCCTTGACGGAGGCCTCTGGGCCCCCATGGTAACAAACTCTTTCCGTAGTTTGAACAGATCATCGACTTCCACAGTTCATAATCTAGACCTTTCCCGGCAGAGAGATGATATAGATCAGTCCATGATCCGTATGAGCTATCTCGTGCTGCCTGCTGGAACCTCTACAATCTGCGCGATCTAGAACAGCACCACTTTTTACTGGTTTTCATATGTACTACTGGTAGTATACAGATCCTGCACAACACCTTCTAACGGCAGGCTAGGATCTATCCGATCTGCCTGTAGACGATCCATCTGTACATGACATGTCTGCCTGACCTGTGGTTTTTTCTATATGATCGCTTCCTATGAGCGTAGCTAGCGTGAGGGAAGCCCCAACCTCGGACGAATAACACGAGCAAGTGAGCACCCTGGCAACTCGGAAAATACGAAAATTATAACCTGATATTTACTATTTCGGCGCCTGATAAAGCAATCTAAACATTCCAAACAATCCGTCCTTGTAAATTAGGGGTGTGCAGCGGAAGTAGAAGCTATTCAATGGCTTGAATTGGTATGATCTCATCCCCTCAAAAAATCCACTACGTATGTGATTTACCTTACGCTCAAGTCATCGAGTATTTAATTTCACGCATCGTGACCCTCACAACACTACCACCACCACCACCATCACCACCACCATCACTACCACTACCACCACCACCAT
>JBBMHQ010102858.1:0-22025 GCA_037834295.1 Postelsia palmaeformis
GTTTCCGTCTTTCGTCTTCGGCATACTTTTGTTTACTACGCGCAAAGCGACGGGAAAGGAGAGGATCCCTCGAGTCACGATCTCGTATATCAATTTATCTCTCTGAGGGAAACTTGCGTGACAAAATTCCATACAAACACGAAACAAGACATACATAAATTTTATGTTCACGAACCGCACCTGGTGTCGGCCATCACCATCGTCGATGAGAGATAATCACGTCCAGGCAAAGGTGCAATGCTCGGGTTTGATGACAGAGACACTGCCGGTGCGGCAGGGCTTTGTTTTCCTTCCTCTCAAACGCGGCTAAAGGGGAGCACGCCCGGCATTCTTCCACCGCCGCCGTCTGTTACCTGTACCCTAAATGTTAGAGGTACACACTGCTAGCCGCAATAGTAGGCATCTCACTGACTCCGTCGATAGTAGGCTATATTTACGAGAAAATATCACTAGGCTCGCCGAAGAAGGTGTCTAAGGTTTTGCTTGATGCATCATCTTCATCCTGGTTTGAAATACGTACTACTCGTACCTGGAGTCATTGTGGTAATCTTTCTCGCGCAATGAATGTTGCTTGCAATGGAAGTGGGTTTGAGACTATGTAGTGATTTTTAACTCACTCTACGTTCGGCCTACCAGGCACATTCTAACCGGCTCAGCATAGGTGTTATATGTCCAGAGTCTTTCCAAGCCCCATCGTGCGAGCCGGATAATTCAAACTGAAACTCACGGGACAGAGCAGTTTCTCCCCACTCATCACGGGTAGCTGCAGTAGTTGTTGTTTGGGGTAGAGTTGGGGTTAGTTATTGTAGCTAGCACACTTTCCGTGAAACATGATATTCACTGCACACATTTAGCCACATCTCGATTATCGAGCCTGAAACAAGTGGGAGCTGCAAAAAGCAACCTGTTAGTGTGGTAGTTGTGGCAACTTTGTCCTCATGTGTGTTTTGTTTTTGTTCGCGTAAGCGTATCCTAAATCGTTATGGTACTCAGTATCATTGGGTCTATCCTACTTGAATGAACAAAACACCTTCGTCCATTGTTGTACCTGACCCCCGTACCTGTAACGTTTCTTCGTTCGCACCACCTCTTGATAACTTGAAGGTAGAAGATACCTGCATGGTTTCAAGACGTGCGGAATAGGAAGGTTACCAGCGGTATCCACCAACCGATTCAATCAGTGCCTTGATTCAATCCACACCGTGCCGGCACCCAACTGGGCATTAAATATTCTTCTGATCAACTGTTCTGCGAATACTGCTGCCCGCATGGCGGTCTGTTCACGCGTGTTGCTTATAAATGAGTAGGTAGTTCGGAAAGTCAACAAACACTTTGCTGCGTCGATCTCAACTTGTTTTGAATGATGGTGAGTGTGACATTTCAGAACCAAGTTTTGCCGAGTTACGAAGATGATACCGCGTACCATCCGAATGTTTGTGTGAATTAGGTTTCTTTCGGTTTCTAAAAATGCCTCACACACCCAGCGCTAACTCAATGAGCGTGTGTGCTTGCTTGTATCAGTTGAAGGCGTCTGTCGAGGCAGGGGGGCAACGGACCCGGGGTCGTTTTAGGAGACAAAGGCGTGGGTATCGAGCTGAAGTGCAAAGACAGACACACAATTGGAATAATACTCCGTCAGTTTCCTTGTTCGGACCTGAGCCCGTTGAATAAATCACCGTGGTAAAGGTTTGCGGTGATTATTATTTGCTATCCACAGCAACGAGGGGAGCCCTTGGGCCGCTCTGGTGATCTCTGTGTCGGGCTGACAGAGACGGAAACTCACTTATCATTCAAATACGATGAATATCCCGTCAACCTGACTCTCCCGCAAGGCTCTTATTTTGAGATCCACATCGACGGCCTACCAGCCATCAGAGTTTTAGATGCGAACAAAACGTGTACTTCCTGGTGGACTGGAGCGTGACCAATCCCGTGACGTAAGGAGAAACTGAGACAGGCGTCGTGACGAATAACGCACAGTTTCCTCAACAAGCCGGACTCCATTTCCCAACCGGACTCGTTGCAGCAGCATCACCAGGAGCGGGAGCACCAGTTGATTATCTCCCTAACTCTCAACCCAAGCGAAAGTAGCAGTATGCAGGTACAAGAGTCACAGGATCAGCACCGATGGCAAAAAAACAAGCTTCAGCAGGAGTCATAGTACCAGCAGCAAGAGCCGCGCCCCCAGCCGCAGCATCTACACCAGCAGGAGAAGCTGCAGCATCAACCGCAGCAAAAACAGGTACGGGGCAAGGAGGTATACCAGTCATAGCAACAGCGGGCGCAGAAGTCACACCAGCCACCGTAGCAAAACTTGGCTCTCAAGACGCCGTCATACCTACTCACCATCAAGTCGGTAATGAGTGGTAACCATGCGGTTGGGAATTCGGTGGAAGATGGCAAGGAGACAACTTATATAATTCCAAATTCATGCTCCCTTCATAACACGCTTATTAACTTCCCTCTGACACAAACGATACATTGGTGGCCGCATCGAGCTCGTGGTGAACGTGGGCAGCTCGGGGCTGAGGTCTACAGCACGTGACCATGAATAATCCTTATCGATAATTCCTAAACTGAAATTTGACCTGCTTTCGTGCCGCCACTACACACTGTCCAGGCGAAGGGTAAAATCTCTTTCGGGGCCACTGGTGTCCCTCTGATGGACATCGTGATTTGTTTGCTGTTCGCCGAGGGGGTTCACGACTAAGCGCAGGGAGTCGCCCCCCCTCTATCTCGCCCGCTCTCTTCCACTGTCGGTGGGACAGGTTTCGAAGGGCTTACAGCCCACCCCCTGCATTTCCCGCGTGCCTCGGTGCCTGTCACCGAACAATCTATTAGAATACCGGTTGTGTTCTCAACATCGCCGTCGCAGTGGGTGGTGGCAACTATTAAACTGTCGCAAGCGGTGGACTGATGTTTACCGCTACAGTCCCTATCCTCCCTTTGGGTGGTGCGTCGGTTTCGTAGAACGTGAGATCTACCTCCCTTCATCCTGATTTTCGTGCGCTGGTGTATGTGAAGGTACGACGGATGACGACGTCGGCCGTGGTTGCGTTGCCGCCGCCGGTGGTCATATCAGCGGTAGGGCCGTCGCCACTGGCAACGTGATTGATAGATAGTCTACTCCTTCTCCCACACATTCTCGGCTTGCCAGTATTCATCAACTCCACTCTCGCTCTAAACAAGATGTTGCCGGCTAAACTTGGTACAGCTGTATGGGAGAAAGTACCCACATGCGAGCTGAATTGATTGAGAAGAATGGCGATGATGAGAAAAAATGAAATGATATAGGGGGGAACCAAGGAGAGAGACTTTTTCGACGAGGAGTTTGAGAGATACAAGGCAGGCGCAAAAACAATGTAGGAAGAATAAAAGGCCTAGTGCTACTAAACAGGGCGGAATCCGAAAAGCACTAGGATGTTTACGGGGCAATTGGAGAAGAAATAGCGATTCAAACGTACTTGCACAGCACAATGTACTTGGGGGAAACCCTGAAACCGCGCTTCCGTGTAGGTGACCTGGACCTGCCAGAAAGAAGGAAAAGATTTACCAGTAGTCGGAGGGAGGATAAAATGAATGCACAGATATATTCGTTTGGCAAAGCAACAGAGAGTGAAACTCACCTGTAACAGTCGTAGAACATGAAATATTCAAGGAGGAACACGACGTGTTGGGCGAGGAAATATGGGAAATTGACGAATGCGACATAAAGGGGATTCCTACACTAGGTAGCAGCGAGAAACTTATCGTAATCACAAGAAATAGATGGCGGCCACCGCCAGCCAAGCGGGAAGAACATAAGACTAACGAAACACTTTTTTGTTGTTGTATGGAAACGATAGCATGACCGCCCGATTGTTGTGACTGAACAGTGCTTCGTATCGGAAGGGATGCATGATCAGTGGTCAAGTGACTAGGACAAGCGAATAATACCTGCGCCCTCCCGCCCCCACTCTGGGGTCTGCAACAGTATGTTTATGGAAAACGCCGTAGCTGATTGCTTTGCAATCTTTGAGTGCTGTTATCGGAGCGGTAGTCGTTTTGGAGGGGTCACAACATTTTGAGCGCCAGTAACCCCTTATATACGAGGATGCTGGGATCCAGTGAGACGTCATCGTCGCCGACAATCTTACCTGTCAAAAGGCTTCAACTCCTGTCCACCGCGGTACACAAAGGAAACAGCTCTTGCCACCTTTCTTCTCCGCGTTCGACATTTCAGGCGGGCGGCAATCAACGTCTTTTACGCGTGCAACGCACACGCCCAAGAAGGTCGTTGACTTGAGGCAGATATTCCTTATCGCGTGCCCTGGTCCCTTTGAGTGAGTGTGTCCACGACGATGAAAGGGCCGGCGGAAATTACGGATATGAAACTCTTCGGAAGGCCTTTTCCCCGTAGCACCTTTTTTTTTTGTCCTTGCCGGCCCCAGGAGAATCGCATTCGCTGGCGGGCCTCTGTCTAAGCTCATCATCACGTATGGCGCGGCGTGCATAAGATAAATATACACCGTCCGAGAAAATATCGGTGCTGGCGTGGCTGAGGCAACGTGGTAACTTGCGGACAATGTCGACCGAGTTGTTGAGTGTTTCCGGACGGGCAACGGCACTGAACACTTGAACGCGCTCTTCGCGAAACTGGATCTACGCGGAAACATTCATCTGCACAACGGGGTGGACACGATGAGGAACAGGGTATGGTCGAGCTTGTTCCGTTTCTGACCAAGGTGCGCGTCATGGCCGATCCAGTCGTAGCTTCCCATCTGTTGTCCGGGAAGCTGTGGGCCTTGACCGTCACAAGGTAGATGCCACCAGCTACTGAAAAAGCAACCTGGCAACACGATAACAACTTCCAACGCCTCATTCAAGTCGCCCTACGGAGTATGTTTCGTAATACTGCCGCCGCCTAACACCCTTGTCGTTTTGCAGGCCAGAATTCTTCGCACCCTCACGCCAGCAATTCACACCGAGCAGTGGCCCTATGCCGACAGGGCGTTCGAACACTCACGAGACCGCGTCCAAGTATATGTGGGATGCGATCATGAGAGCAAACCTTAAGCTATTACTTAGCAGGTGAAACGCACATCAGTCACATAGCATATTATTTAGACCAAGATAGGAGCCGTGCTGGCATTGCGGAGGACTGATCTTCATGTAAAATACTCGTCGCCGGAATCGGGCACCCATGATCGCGGACACAGCAACTAAGAAAGCGCCAAAGACACAATAGGTTCCACTGCCGGCGAGTGATATCATACCCGCTCCACCAGACTTGCAGCCGATGCTGAGGATAGTGTTTTCATCATCCTCATCAAGTATCGAGAAGGCTTTGCTCAAGGGTGGCAAGTGCCTCCCCGTCAACAAGCTTCTTTGACTGGGTCGGACGCATGTAGGCATGCGGGATTACCCTCAGTCGTGATCTACAGCTTTGTATGATACCCATCACTTGTCAACCACCAACCGCTGGAACAGCCGACCTCTGCTTGTCCGAGGTGCGATGCGGGACACTTTTTGGAGCCCGCGAATTAACAGGGGGCGACGCGTTCGTTTTTCCATGAAGCACTGATCGTATGCGACGGGCAGAGAGCTTGCAGCAATCGAGAAAGCTGGGGCGCTTGAACAAGCGTAATAGCTCACGGCAGGGAAAGTTTGCCACCAAGTGTGTGGTCACAATTAGGTCGGAGTATATTTGTTACGTACTGAAAGTTATAGCGTGACCAGGGTCAAAAATGTTTTCTACGACACCCCCAGCAACAATCTCTCCCAAACGAACAAGCGCGCGTTGAACGACACCTTTTGTCTGGCTGTGTCAGCGCAGGTTGTAGAGGCCCTTCCCGATGGAGATCCTTCCTAATTCAGCGGATGCGCCTCACTTGCGGAGCTCCGTATCTTACCCGAACACTGACTTAGGCAAACACCAAGTCGCTTTGTGATGAACAGTTCCATAGGCCGAGTACATAAAACGTGATTTTTCAAAACAAGATTAACTATCCAATGACTTTGGTCTAAGGAGCCCTGTCATCCAGAGGCAAAACAGCTAAACTGTGCTCCCTCGATCGTAGCACACGCGGTTCGAATCTCCGTTTCCTCTGAGCATGGACGATGCCATTTGCAGATATCAGTGTCGTTGCTTGACGCTTAGAGCCTGTAAGTGCCGGGCGTGCTGAACAGCTTGGGGGTCTTCAACAGCGGTGTAGAAGAGCGCGCAGGGTAGGGGCGTGTGTTGTCGCTTCAAAAATATTCTTGGAGCGAAGGCAGGACAGAGGGACAGATGGGAGGCGAGTAGGTCTTCTCACGGATTCCCTATTTGTTTTAGGGGGCAAACGTTTCTCGGAGGGAATGCCCCTCACCTTTTGGGATCCCCACCAACCTGATGAAACCTTTATCCCCTTAGGGCATCCTCACCCACCTGAGGGGATCTCTTGCACGATTAGGAGATTACGGATATGCTTCGGAGATCGCCTCTCACCTTAGAGGGTGCCGAAAAAGCTCACAGGATCACCAAGGGGCTCAGGGGACCTCTACCTGTGCCTATTGTATTTTCACCGAATGTTCGGTTCGTAAGTTATCTCTCGTTCCTAATCGTTTTTTTATTTAGATTGTCATGACGAATAGTGTATAACCCAAAACCATGCGAGTGGTATTGAATATCATTCAAAAATGATATGGTGTGTCAAATTGTTCAACCATGTTGTTAAACTGTCAAATACGTAAGACGAGAGAAGATATTCACTAAGCCTGTTGAGGATCCCCCAAGAAAAATAGGATAACAAGGACTGGGACCCTTATTTCATGATGAATAAAATGTGGTTATTATGAAGTGCACCGAAATGCGAGTTAGAGATAAAGTCAAAGCGGGGGAAGCTCCAATAACGACCTGCTCGCTCACACTACACTGCAAACTGTTCCTCCGTTCCGAATCTTCCCGACCACAAGAACAACAAACACACTTGCTCCTCTTCTTTAACAGTGCTAATATCGGGGATCGCTGGACACCATATGTCGCGAGTCGGGGAAGCCAAGGCAAGACGGGAGTAGATGCTCTCTGAAGCTGCGCGTGTACCGTGTCTTCGCCGCTCATTATATATTCCTGATCTCCCCAACCACGCAATCATCCAGTAAGCGCGCTCCCTCTCTCGAACATTGCTGTTTGAAGAAAATTTTCCATCGAAAACCGCAGGATAATATATATTTGTGGTTTTACCACCCCGCCATCGCCCGACCGCCACGATCTACCGATGTCAAAATCCTTCCCGTTCATTTGCCACGTTCTCTCGTCGTCGTGACTACATGGAAAATCAACCCACCCACTCCCCTTCCTTTCTGAACAAAATGCGGGCTGTGCGGAATGCTGCCATGAGAACCTCGCACAATACCAAGGTTTTAAGTACGCCATCCACGCCGCCAATGCGCACCGACCGTGTGGAGCACATCCGACACTGTTTCCCCCGAAAGTTTTCCCCACCAAAAAAACAACCAACCAACCGTTTGCCCTTTCTAAAAAGTGCGAGTGTTTTTGAATAATGCCGCATAAAAACCGAGCAAGGCCTCTACCAGTGTTTGTTCGAGTGATGGTACGCTATAAATAGCGTACGAAACAAAACCACCAAATCAAAAGCAGGACCTTCGCGTGGTTCAAGGTCTGAATGATTGTGCTGCATCCTCTTTTGGTGCTGTGGACCCTCGATGTTTTGCGAAGGGTCCTGTTTTCTTCCTTCACCTTGGTTGGTTGCCCGGGTTTCGGTTCTGTTCTCACTGGTGTCACCCGTGTTCGCGAAGAAATGCCTCCTACTGCTCCTGTCGGTTCGAAATGTTTCCTGTTTCACGCCTGCCCTGGGCCCACTGCTACGCTCCGTTGGAGATCTTTATTCATGACGAATTACTGTCGTAGTTGATTTTATGGTTCGCCAAAGGTTTCCGCTCCCTGTAATTCTACAGTCGTAAGGTGACGCAGGACGTGTGTCTACGGTTGATCCTGTTCGTTGAACAAGTGCTTACTATCGTAGTTGCATTTCATGCTCATGATTCATGTCTCATAACAACAGTTAACTGCTGTACGACAAAAATACCACCTATTTTTCGGTTTTTAGAAGTGCTCTCTTGGTTCACCCTCGTCTGGATATTGCACTCGTTTTTTCCCTATTTTGAAATACACACTCCGGAGTATTATGGTTCTCAGCAGGTACACTTGACATATTGCCCCATTCGCAGCAAATGACTGCAGTTGATGGAAAACCTCAAACCCACCCAATGGTAAACGGATACGTATTCCGACAAGAGTCTCCATAAACGCTAGGCTCACGCCACTCCAAAGCATAACTTGTATACAAACAGTATGTTTGCCAAATTTTGGTACTTTTTCGCCAACTTTTCTTTTTCTACGCGCACTTCTCGGCAAAACAGCAAGAATTCGGACATAAAAGTACAAGAAGCCCGGCCGGACACATTGACCGAGATCTCGGCGCGATCCGCGCAGTCTGGAGTGATTGACGGGCATTCAAAGTGTTTTTTTCTGGCGGGAGTGAATGAGACGTTTTTCCTGATCTCGATACGAGATGCCATACTTTATACGTACGTATTGGTACGTTGTCGTCTGTTTTCTTCACACTAAATACAAAACAGACAGTCGCAGTCGCTATCGTTCAAACGCTACCGCCTACTCACCGTGCGTGTGCGACACACCTTTATGCGCCGTATTGTTGTGGCTCATGCTGTTTGTCGGAGACTGCCATCCGTATTTCATCATTAGCCTTTCCAGGCACCAGGTTTGGTGGGAAACTTTTTGACGTACACAGGCTGGTGCAGATGTATCATCCTCACCTTCCTCATAGATGTATCATCATCACCTCCCTCACTCCCTGCTGTTCTCTCCGCGTGTTGTTGTGTGTAATCCATGAATGCCATCGCCGAGATCAGTGCACCAACAGGAGAAGCAGGGCGCATACTATGCGGATACACTCTCAGTACTACATCATTTTTTTCTGATGTCATCGGCTTTGGCCTATGCGCATACCTACCTGTTGCTCTGTGTGACGAGCATGTTTCGGTCTATACCGATCCAGGATCTTGGATCGTGTACATTCGTCGACTCCAGTACAACCAATCGGTCGTCGCATGATGTACAGCAGCACCAGTGCGAAGTATTGAGAGTAGTTACTGACCACTGTGTGTCCTACACTGCTGACTGATGGGCCCTGGAGCCAGCTGAAAAAAGCACAGCAGTACACGTTCATTTGTCGCAGTACGTGTATCTTATGCTGTCGTATCTTGTAGCATAGATTGTTTACAGCAGAAGTATTGTGTAATAGTTGTACCTGTAGAAGCTACTCGAAAAGACACAGCAATGTGTTTCACATCACGAAACAAATATAACTATTACGGAGGGCCATAGTAAATAGGACCACATATTGTGAGTAAAAAGACGAAAATTTACCGTAGGTCCTACTTATAATGGTCCCCCGTAATAGGTACAGTTGGACTTCTGTTGTTGTGAAGTTGATACCTTGAACCTGGTAGTTAATTCTGTGTGCGTTACCGGGGTTCAACCCTTACCCTTTGCGCACTTTCTTTTTTCGCCCTTTTTATTATACCGGTACGAGCACACCCATCTATTGCTTTTCTGATCAGGGTACTATTGAAATGTACTACAAGTTGTGTGTATTTACGCAACACAATCGACCGCGGAGGTTAGGCGCGCTCATGTGTGGCGTGCGTACACACCCACACTATCCACAGTCGCTGCCAATGCTTGGGAATAAAGGAGAACATGTTCGAGTCGAAAATGTAGGTCTATTTTGTGTTTTCTCTCAGTATTTCCGGTTTGCACTGCGGCAGCAGACAGTGCGAATGCTGCATGTATGTACCTCAAACGTCTTTACCGATGCGGTATACTTTCAAGTAGTTCGTCTGTTGATGATAGAAACGTTCGTACTGCGAGTACTCAACTCCCGAAGTACTCTCGATATGCTCAGTGAAACTTAGAGTGCAAGGTTTACTTCGATCGTCTGAGCACAGTGTCGACATTTCTTAGGCCAATTGTCTGGCACAAATCACTCAAAGATTGATGGTTCGACGAGTGGGAGTTGGAGCAAATTATTTTCGCTGGAGACAACTCGAATACTTAGAGCACTGGCAGTATGTCGGGGAGATGTACATTGCCGCGGGGAGTTTTATCTGCGAGTACTCTCAGTATCTCGATGTTCCTCTTACTTTGCCCTTAGCGCCAAGAACCATTCATTTCGCGGCAACGTATTTTCTATGCTGTGCTGGATTTTACCCAGCAGCCAGTCACGAAGGCATCAAGTCGCAAGCACGACCTCGCGCAGCTTTTCGTTCTTATTTACGATCAAGCCGCGAGTATTGAACTCATCGCCGCGGGTAACCTTTCCAGAATCAATATCCACTCACCCGTATGCCCCCTCTTGTATTTATAAGTATCAATAGTAATGATCCCACACTGTTTCCGCGGAACACGGTAGATACTCTTTTTTTTTGCTTTTTGTTCATCCCATATACTATCTTCGTCCTTCTTTTCTCCCTCCCTCTTCAGTCGTAACTCAGATCCGGGGTCACTATGTAGGTTCTTCTCCCTCCTCCCCATTACAGTACTTGCCTTGCAATAATCGCGAGAACATTTCAGCATTTTCTTCCTTCGTCGACTTGCGTCGGGTTCCGCCTTTCCACGCAACAAAGGCGCTCTCAGCAATTCGTTCCTTTTTATATTTTTGAATCAAGTCTCATCACAGTGGGATTTGAACTTAGGTACCAATGCGAGTGGTCTTGGAAGCTGACCACTAGTCTACCGGGGCGACCGGCAGTATGTACTAAACAACTCGTGTGTGCGCTCTTTTATGTGAATGATAGGTGGGTGCAGGTATACTTGAACAGACAGGTGTGCAGCTATCTCAAACGACGAGTGAGTACTACTTTTATGCGCCACTCCCCTAGGCACCGCTCGTGAGGGAACCTTATACATATATGTATATTGACATTGCTGTTGTTACGCAGTACCATGTATACTGAACCTATCTATCCTATGCGTCGACACTGATGCTCGATCGAATACGGCATACAAAACGATACGTTGGAATGTCGACGGTATTCTGTTGGCTACGGCCACGAACGTGCAGCCAGCATTCTTGATTTGAGAGTCCAGATTCACGATTGAGATACTTGATTACTTGGGGTAATATTTCACTTTGCGATAGTTGACTGTTTTTTTCAAAGGCACCCGCAGGCTGAAACATCATTCGTATGACCCCCTCTCTTACCCGGAGTGGCTGTTTTTTCGTCTGGGTATCTCACCCGCAGTGTGTTGTTTCGTGTGGCAGGAATGAGATACTGGGAGGCGAATGCACTCGTACTCGTACAAAGCCGTCGTTTCGAATACCTGAAATCTGATATCAGGCTAATATTTGGACTTGATCTTGGTATTGATCTGACAATACTGATTTCTGCGATTAGATCGTTCACTTTCTCGTCTTGTGATTCTTTTGCGGCGAATTGACGCACGTAGCGTCAAAAACGTAGCGGAATGAATCCTAGGATTGTACAACTCCCTGCTAATCTAAAGAAAGTACCGCTTTTGGTCAGTCCAAAAACCATAAAAAAAGACACGATACCATCGAGAGGAAAAGTGAAGAGAACTTGAGTGTGAGTGACTGCAAACCGAGACTGAGTACTGCGATCGTTACCGTAAAGGTAGTGTTGAAGGTTTCACACGGAAATATGTTGGGTAGCATCCAAAGAAAGATTAGGAGTGCTTGAGACAGCACATGCAAGTGCTTGACAAAAGATTGGTTTTTGCGGGAAACCATCGAGGTAGGATACAGGAGGAGTCAACCTGCATGTATCTGAGGTGGTAACGACCTCGAAGCGGTGAGAGGCTGGGAACGGGGGATTGGAGACTTGAGTTGTTTGCATCTGTATAAGATCTTATCCTTCGTTGCATAGGGCTTTAGCTGGGATCCGATGTTTACAGGTTGACACAGATTGATAATTTGTCTGGGATCACAGGTGGAAAAGTGCAGTAGCAAACAGGGTTTTGCGCACACAAGTGGCCATTTCGGTACCAGAAAAACTCCTGTATTCGCGAAAACGTCCTGTGGAGGGCAATATCGCCCGCCAGAGGGAGTTTTTCCCCTCTGGAGCATTTTGCAGAGGATGTTGTAAGTTTCTAAATACTGCAAACGGTACGTTCGTCCTCGAGAGGATATTACAGAGGGTTCTATCGAATAATATATCCTCTGAAATGAAAATATATACTCTGTGGAGGTTATTGCACAAAATGCCCCGACGGAATTAGGGCGTTGTGATCCCTTTATTTTTTTTTGTGTTAAACCCCCCCAGAGGATTCTGATCGCACCCCTACAGAGGGTTTTGCTGCCCTACTATAGCCTGCAGAGGATATTGCGATGTACTTTCCTGTGGAAGGTAGAGAACAATATCGTCTAGAAAATTTGTTCGCGAATTGCAGCCTGCAGAAGACATCATGGTATAAAATGCTCCAAAGGGAGTGGGCGAACACCGTCCAGGGGTTTTGTGATACGGCTCATCCCCCAAGAGAAAATGACGTAGTAACTACACCCTCCGGAGGAAAAAAAAATGAACAATCCTATAGAGGAAAGTACACTAAACCCTCCAGAGGTTTGGCCGAACAATTTTTTCTCCAGAGGAAATACTTGCAAAGTACATCCTCTAGAGAACATACTGCGACCGTCTAATCCTGTAGAGGAAAACACCTCCATGGAGTTTATGGTGGAAAAAATCTCGAGGAGGAATATCGTAGGAAATACACCCTGCAGAAGATGTAATGACGTGTCACCCTCTAGAGGGAACCCGCACTATCGTCCAGCGGTTTAGTTGGACCACAATAACTCTCCAGACGGAAAGTGCATGCAGTACACCTTCCAGACGACATCATGCTGCATTTTCCTGTGAAGGGAAAAAGAAGTTCCCCCTGCCAGGGGAATTTTTGGCGCAACACACTCTCCCGAAGGAAATACCGTATAAAATACACCCTCCAGAGGATGTTCTGGCGCGTAACCCTCTAGATGATAAAGCAATACCCCCCAGGGGTTTGGTCGATCCCTAAAAATACTCCAAAGAAAGGGATAAAACATGCAGGACACCCTCCAGACGGCATAAGAGTGCGTAATCCTGTCGAGGAAAACGGAACCAGCACCGCCCAGATGTATTCTTGCTCATCCCATTTCTGCAGAGGTCAAACTCTCAAAAACAGGAAAAAAACTTCGTTTGTACGAACCTGGAAATAGTTTGTCACGCGGTCTGTCACCTCACTCGTACTGCTACGTTTTGGCGATGACGGCGTCCATTCCGCTGTTGTTGTCGCGACCATATACACCCCCACGGCCTGGTGGGTAAGCAAAAAATGTACTACCCTACTCCACCCTGGAACAGCTGTGCCTCACTCTATCGCCCTCATGAAGTACAAGTAGCGGTACCGAATGCGACTCTCGGAACCTACAACCTGTTTAGGCCTCGCATCAGTAATCCTTCAGAAGGATGTAAACAAACTACAAAACAAATAATACGAACCGACCAGAGTCTGGCACTCCACACTTCCAGACGTGGCAGGCGCAAAAGCTAGAGTGCTCGGGTCAACAACACCATGGGCACACATCAAACAATCAGCGGAGGGGATTCATCTCCAAGTGAGAAGGGGAAGATTTTTGGAGGTGTCGGCTTCCGTTGGGCGGGCGGCGCGGCTTCTGCTGATCGGATCGGAGAGGCTATACCGGAGACATCGCATAGCGTAAGTTTCCCGGAGACATCCCCAGGGGTACCCTTCGAGTAGTGGCAAGGATGAGGGCGGTTCATTCGTCAGTGGCGGCTCTCGCAAGGTGTGTGCTGTACTTGATGTTGGGATCGCGCGTGGGGTGAAGCAGATCGCTGGCGCTCTCGTTCCCTTGCATGAAGAAAGGGGGGCTGTATTTTTGCGCGGCATACTTTAGCCGTTGATGCACGGTTTGTAACCAAATTCAGATTGAAGATGATGTCACGAAAGAGAGGCGATCTCGCGGTTCAACCGCGTACAGCAGATGTATAATCTTCTTGCTGCGCGCGTATGGTACAATTGCACGTATCAACACATCTTACACCTCGGGAAGGTGTTTGGCGTGCTCCATATTTTGATGTAGGCACTGCATTCGTCCCAGGTTCCTTTCGCATTTTTCCGAAGCACCAGGTATAACGTGGCACATGTATATACAGGATATCAGATACCAGGTAGAGCAGTATCTGATACCTGGTATACGGTACGTTACTCAAGAGGTAAGTATGTCCCCTGAATAGACCCTCGGTGCTGGTCGGAACACCCATTAAGGACCTGGATCCTTGTCTCCGAATGATAATGTACCAGAGGTGCCTGTCACGGCGAGCAAGAGCTATTTCCCCGCTTTTTACGTAAATGAACCGGAGTTGTGGGACCCCGAAGGAATAGCATAGGAGAGGATCGACCAAAGGTGCGAGGGCTCAGATGGAGCTGGGTATGTCGATCACTTGGAAAGCACGAAACCATTGAAACTGTGAACCTGTGAACTTGAGCACTGCGAACCTGTGAACTGAGCGCTAAGACTACACAACTGGCACGAAACACTCGCACCTGCGACACCTAGCGCGCTATCTGCACGCTTGATCCGCCCTGTTTGCCATATTCATCCGCTCGCATTGGGACAAGAAAGCAACCCAGGTCAACTTTAGTAGCTTCGAATACGCTTTGCTTTCTGTGCCTCGTTCTATGCCTCGTGGGTGAAGGAGAACCTGTGGAAAACGTAATAACTTCGGGAACCGCACGGGATGCTCCTTGTGCATGGCTCACCGGCCGGAATTGAACCTGGGCCTAACACTGAAAGTCGTATACCCTAGCCGATGCACTACAAGGGAATGCCGCGTGATGTGCATACCTGCATAGTTCTCGATGACATCTTTGCACATCAAAAATGTTACATGCCCTGCGTGCTTATTCCATTCGTCGTTGAATAAATGCCAGACACAGTCGTGTGGAAATATGCTTGAACAATGACATGCAACATGCATGCATACAAACATTTTGTTCTCATTCTATGAACGATGCATCCTCTGCCTTGCTATATACTAGCATGTATTTCGTCTGTCTGCACCAACATGGCATGCCCAGTCAAATACACTACGAGGTACCTCGGCTTGCTGTGCAGGCTTGCATACCAACGCTGCTTGTGCTTTCATCCGCCTGCTCACCGTTTCATCTGCTCGCCGTTGCTGCGCTTGCAGCGTTGTAGCATCTAGCAATTATACCAGTAACATAGTAGGTACATTGATTTGAAGTTTTACATTCTAGCGAGTATGATGCTTTTTTTTTCAAGAAGACAACCCAAACATTATACTGTTGATATGCGTACATACAACACCACAACTCATCACTCGGGAATTCCTCTAAATTTCACGGGTGATGGTGTACCATGATATATCTGATATCATATTACAGGGCGTTATATATGTTACAATTTTTTCTGTGGTCCCAAAACTACGACACAGGCACGACCTACTCTGCCAGCACCACAACTTATAACGCGGAAGTTCCTGGAAATTACACCGGTGCTGCTGGTATCAAGAGATAGCTGGTATCATATTGCAGGGCATCATATATATTGCAAGAACGGTGGGAATGAGGAGTGTGACAGACGCCTTCAAGTGGTCAAACTCCTAACTGCATTAAGCTACTGCGTTGGCGGTTAGTTATTGTCGAGCATTTATTTCGAATGTGCCCGTCCTCTTGCACAACGTGTTGTGGTGAATATTAGTTTCCGAATACAGGTTCCTATAGGCACCTAACCCAAAGTATAGGTAGGAAGAATACCCCGCAAAAAATCCGCCGCGTTAAGGAGATAAAAATGTAAAGGCACCTGCTGCACCATCAACACCATTACCGCCACCACCAACCACGGAAGCCCCACTGGGCACGTAGGGTGGTAATGCCGGGAGAGGGGCTACACTGGCAACCGCGTCTCGTAGATTGCTGCGCAACTGCACGACCCACATGGCGAGCGTCTGCGTCGCGTGCATGTCGTACTGCATGAGAGGACCCTGCCAGTTGGCTTGCACGTACGGTAGACCATCTTGCAGAAGGAAGTTACCGTCGCCGACTCGTACGTTCCTGTGAAGAAGCCCCCTGTAGCTGTCGACCCACTGGTACCAACCCGGACGCCGTTGGAAGTTGAACGCACGACCCTCAACGTTGAGGACTTCAAGCAGGAATTCCGAGTACAGCCACGAGTCAGTAGGACGTCAGGCAGGGAACCCGTCGCTTAACCTGCCGAGAGCAGGTCCAAACACAACCCACTCCTCCCATGGCATTGCATCGATGTCAGGTGGAGTAGCCCCCCCGCTACCCGAGGGCTGCCCCCATCTTCACCCGCCGCACCATCAACACCATAACCGCCACCACTAACTACGCAGACTTCACTGGGCACGTAGGGGGGGAACGCCGGGAAAGGGGCCACACCGGCAATGCCGTCTCGTAGGTTGCTGCGCAACTGCACAGGCGACATAGAGAGCGCTTGCGCCGCGTGCATGTGGTACTACAGGAGGGGACCCTGGCGGTTGGCGCGAACGTACGGCAGGCCTCAAGTAAGACGACGTTGCTGGTCTCTCTTTGACCGCGTTGTCGAAGAAGAACCGTATACTGGTGCACCCAGTCGTTCCACCCCAAGGGTCGGTGGATGTTGACTGCCCGACCCTGCACGTTCAGGGCTTCAAGCAGGAATTCGGAGTAGAGCCAAGAGTCTGTGAGTCCTCTACAAAGCAGGCCGTCACTTTGTCCGTCGTTGGTGAGGTCATACCGAACCCACTGTTCCCATGTACATGCAACGGTTTTGAGATCCCAAACCGGGCCGACCCGCCCCCGGCCTTCGCTATTGCACACCCGCGGTTCCGCCGGCCGTATATGCTCCGCTCACCCCCCCCCCCCCTCTTCACGTCCACCGCTGGTGCTGTCGCCGGTGCCAGAAACACCACCGCGACGACTACTACCTGGGATACCTGCCATCTGCGCTGGGCGGCTACGACCTCCCGCAGGACGCCCTCTAGGCCGCCGTAGATCGGGCAACCTCGTGAGCCGTGGGGTTTTCACTAAGGAAGGGAGTAGTCGGCGCGCGCGAGTTCGATCTTCGAGCCGGGTGAAGGTGTTTATAGCTCGGAGTCGCGCCGGGAATGAGTTGCTGCTCCCAATTTGAACAATACGTGTAAAGTCGAAAGGCTCTGGAATCATGCCACAAAGCTCTCGGCACCTACTTAAGACCGTGAAGGTGTGTCTGTCTGTCCGTTCGTTCCGGCCTATGTCGACGACGACGCGATCGAGGCTCGAACACTGGCTCTTGTGGATGATGACAGCGAATTAGAGCGTCAAGGGCAACTGGATCCAGATACACCGATGTGTTTCGGCCCCCGGTGCGTGTCCAGTTCAGCGGACGCGCGCAGGTGGATCGTCGTCTACTGCCTCGATGAGAGCAATCGGGATGACGTCGCGAAGGTCAACGACTTGACCTCCGGGCATTACTGTTTGCAGCGACTCTAGAAAGAACTGAGGCCCTCGGTAGTTGGCCATGCGCACGAACACGACGTCCGGTAGTTGGGGCGGTCTTTGGGCGGTGCCGCCTCCGCCCACCCCCCACTGCATGTGCACCACCTCCCCAAGAGGTCCACCAGCAAGACCTGCCCCAGTTCAAACGCTGTTGTTGACGAACACACGGGCATCCACAGCGAGGAAGAGATGCGGCTGTAAACCTCTGACACGATCGGGCGAAGCAGACTCGTACTCGCGAAGTGTATGGCAAGCGTTAATCTCGCAATGGGTGTGTCGAAAAGTTGCAACCGCTCCCAGTTCTACCAGCCGGCGAGCGCGTTTGTAGGAAAGATAAGCACAGCGTCATCAAACGTTGCGGCGTGTTGGAGAGTGAACTTGCTTCGCATTTTCGTCCCCATTTGGTTCCGATTGTCGTCCGTGGCGACGCCCTGTGCTACGCCTAGCAGAGCTTGCTGGAAGGCAGCCTGCTCTGGTCCGGACTGGCGTCTAACCTTGGTAAGTTTAACGGCCGCGTTGCGACCGGTCCACACCCTGAGTCCTTCGACGGTGTGACCCGCGAGGCCCGGGTGTCGGTGCCACATGGGTGCAGCACCCACCGGTGGCAGTTGCATGGGGTCTCCCACGAGAATGAGGCTGAGCCCACCGAACAAGCCCTGCTGGCGTTCGCGGCCACCCTCCGGCGGTCGGCCTAGCGCAGCCTGCCTCCCCCGGATGCCCATAAGGCCGAGCAAGCCCTGGCCGATCATTGACATCTTGTCGCCGAGGATGTAGTCCACAGCTGCCATAGTGTTTTCCAGGGCGGTCAGCCTAGGCCCGCGGAGAGCACTAGGGTCGGCACTCTACCATCGGTTCCTCTGGATCCCGATCATGAGCGCGCTGTTGATGGTCTGTCACGAAGAACACAGGATAGCGGCGTTCGTGGGTGTGCGTGTGTGTTGGTGGGGGGAGGGGGGGGGAGTCGGGCACGAGATAATGAGATGCAGCGCAACCCCCGTAAGACTCGAAGACTCCAAACAACGGATTGAAAACAACGGAAGCGTCAACCACACATCAGGTGGCGTAGAGACCACGTTTATGTAAATCACTTCAAAAGCGCAAGGGATCAAACACGTGTGCATGTCGTACCCGACGCCCGATTGCGACGGCGGCGTTCCCAGTCGGAGCCAGGCGTAAGATCCGGCGTCGTCCGAGCAACCGAACGATTTTGTTTCTTGCTACCGTCTTCCCAGTACCCTCCGTCCCGTGAGGATTAGCCGCAGAAGCTGCGGCCAATCTCGCACAGACGACGATCCGGTCGAAGTGTCTATCGGCTGAGGATGCCAGCAGGCGTTTGCCGAACGCGCGTGCTCTACGACGATGTTGACGAACATCTTCTGTTTGTCGTTGAGGGCGAAGGCTGACGCGCCATTGGGTGGGTTGGTTGGTACGGCACCCGAGACCTCCGCGGCTGCGGTGGCCGCTGCCGTCCTTCCCACGGCCGAGGTACATTGGTCTGTAACCCAGGACCCTGCGTGGTCGCGGACGTAGTTCCCCCAACTCTAGTTCTGCACGCCCCAGTCCACCGTGTTTCCGTCAGCGCCGTCGCTCCACTGCCTTCTCACGTCGACGTCATCCGGCCTCCTGCCCCCGTCTCCGTAAATTTCACCTAGGTTATCCTCGCTGTCGTGATCGCTGTCATCGCTGTCGCCTTTGCTTGAGCTTGAGTTTCCGTCGCCAGCCCTTTCGTTTTGTTGGCGGCGGCGCTTCCGGGGAGTCTGCAGGTCACGTGCTGACTTCCCCGTTGGCCGTTGGTGGATGGGCGGAGCTGGAACTTCCTGTGCAAACTTGCGCCAGGTGTCCACCACGTGTTGCCGCCTCACTTGATCATCGGCGCTTGCGAGCTCGCCGTCGGCACTACTCCACCCGATGTGCAGTCCACCCGATCAAGGCCAAAACTTCCCCAAGCTGTTACGATAGTAGTCAGCCTACCGCTGACCCCTAGGTTTGCACGACAAGGAGTGCCTGAAGGAAACAACGCGGTTGCGACGAAAATGAAGGAGTACCCTGCCTCCTCTGTTCAGCTTGTATCTGGCAAAAAACTCCGAGTAGGGCATGGTCTCAAGCTCCGACTAATGAAGCGTTGCTCGAGCCATGCATCTTCCTCCATCCTGGCGGCGTAGGCATTTAGGAGGTCACGTGCGACCGCAAGCCTCCCAGGGCCCGCCGAAACCACTCCGACGTCTTGGCACTGCGTGCTCGCCCTCACGAGCTCGAAGTTGTGCATGACGCTGCTGGACTGGAGTAGGAGGTGCATAACCTCCTGTACACTCATATCCCTGCGGGTAGTGCACATCATGATCATCTTGCGCAGAATCTGAGGTAGACTCTGCCAGCTTTCATCGTTGGCGTCTTGCTACTAAACGGCAGTCACAAGCCGAGTTAGTATCCTCTGCGCCTCGCGGCTGCGAGCCTCGCCCTTGCTGGCCTACTTGACATTGTACCTGTGGGCGTTGCCGGCGTCGACGATGGGGGGGGAGTCAATGTTCCCACCCCAACCGAGCAGCTGCCAGTCGAAGTGCCGATTGACGTAATCGTCAAAAGGGCCTGGCACTTCGTCACGCTCTTCCAGCAGCGACGCATTTGGAGGAGTGACAATGACCTGCCAGTCGTCGACGCGGTCTGTCGGGGGGGTCACGTGTGGGTGCGCCCTGATGGTATAGTCGTTTTTGCGGGGCTTAAGGAACCCAACTCGACAGCTCCCGTTCTTTAAGCAGTACTTGCCGCACCTGATGTGCCTCTGACTCGCATTGAGCAGGTTGGCGTACCGTTCTCGACACGCCCTCTCGTCGGACCAGTCAAAGCCTCGCATGTCCTTGGCAAGCTTCCTCAACCCGTCCGCCCTGACGTCTTTGGAGATGGGGATGCCTTCCGCCTGCGGCATCGGGTTACATGCCGTGAAGCCTACATCTTCTAGGATCTGGAATATGCGTTGAGGCACATCGTTGTACTCGTCGTCGGACACGCCCCCGTTATCCGCCACCAGCAAGACACAGTCAGCGCCCGTCGTCGCGTTACTCGCAGTCTCCGAGCGCCTGCCTATGAATCCTTCGAGATACCACCGTGACAACTCCTTCAGCTGCTCATCCGCCTCGCAACCCGAGGAGCTGCACCCATGGACGCGTACGGTACCACGGGATTGCCACTCCGCTTGTGTACGGTTCCACGGGATTGCCACTCCGCTTGTCCCAATGCCAGGTTGCGTCGGCCGTGTCGGCAGCGAGGTACACGTCTTTAAATATCTTCATCCTCTCCCAAGTCCACCAGTCAGCTATGTGTAGGTTGTCGATGAGTGCGCGGCTACCCTCGCGGGTGTCTCTCACAGCAGCGTCATCCCCCGGTGTTGGTTTTCCGGTGGCAGATAGAAACAGGCGATGAATGTCATGCAAGTGGTGGTCGGCGGCGGGGTATGTCGAAAACACCGTGAGATTAGGTAGATGGTCTACGGCGTCCTTTAGTTTGCCCTGTTGTGCGAGCCAATACCCGCCCGTTTTAGACACGCTCGACACTCATCGCGCCGCCACGCCTATTATTCGCCGGAGTTCTTCCTCGGTGATGTTGTCAACGGGGAACTGCACTTAGTCTGCGTTCTGATAAAGGAAGATACGGCACTGTTCATTGGCCTGCCGCCGCATTCTCGTGTCAAGGCACTAGTACCTTAAACTTCGGTGGCTTGCGAAGCGATCATAGGGGGCCTGTAAAACTTCTGCTACCGCCGGCGGCCGGTCTGCGAACTTCATGAGGTGTGTAATGGCGTCGATGAGGGTCACCCCCCGCTGCCGCGCCGAATAGAAGGGGTCACTTATCCCTTATGGGAACAGGACGCGGGAGCACATCGAGGCCAACTTCGGGGTGGTGTTCTCGCGCAACGGGTTCCACGAGCTGGGTACTTATCCCGACTGGTACCGTCGTTGAACCCCGTCAACTCTTCCGACGCGTTACGCACGGCGGCTTCCTCACCTATGCCGCCGGTCCCACTTGAGGGGATGGAAGTCTCTACCGGCTCCCGTCGCGGACGGTCGCCTGCCCCCGCTGCATCCTGCGGGTTGACGATATCGTCGTTTGCGCCGTCTGCGGGATTCAGTGGCGCAGTGACACCCTGATAGTTCCGTTCACCAGCCCCCGCCCCTCCGCCTACCTGCCCGTCGTTCGTGCATCCGTCAGCATTGCCGTCGTTTGTTGGTCGATGTCCTCGTCATCTATCCACAGGGAGTTGCCAATGACGTCGATATCGTCGTCAACGCATTCTTGTTGCTGTCGGAGGGCAGCGAGACGACCGATATCGATACAGACGTCGACGTACACTGGGCTGTTTGCGATGAGCCATAGGAGAGCGGCCTCTACTCTAGCGGCGCTGACTTTGAAGTCACGCCCTTCTCAATCGCCCCCGTTAGGCGGTTGAATAATGATG
>JBBMHQ010102969.1:0-22003 GCA_037834295.1 Postelsia palmaeformis
TGGTTTGAATGGGCCGACACCGTTCACGACTATCAAACCTGGTACAGCGTTTTGATCCCCCGCGTCCTCCTCTGTCCGTTCCAACCGTAATCTCCGTTACCTTCCGGCTAGTTCGACGCCATCGCAGGCGGCGTATACCGGGAACTCTACGAGACGTTCGTCTCCAAGCTAAACCCCATCAACTTGGACTTAGATTTCGTCTTTTCGTACTCGTGTTTCGTCGCTAGCGATTTTTACGATTTTTACGATTTTTACGGTCGTCTTCTTTTCGCCACGATCTCACCACTTATCGCACTGGTTGTCCTGGCGGGGAGTTACTTCGTCGGGATGAAAAGGAATCATAGTTCGGAAATCGCAATGCAGACGGTGCGGCACAAACATCAGGCTGTGGTTCTTTATGCCGCATTGTTGGTCTACTCCCCGGTATCGTACAGGGTTTTCCAAACATTCGGCTGCGACGAGCTAGACGACGGAGATAGCTACCTTCGTGCGGACTACAGGCTCTCTTGCAGAACGTCTCGGCACAGCTGGTACCAGGCTTATGCGCTAAGTATGGCGGTTGTCTACCCTTTCGGCATAACGGCTGCCTTTGCGTGGCTGCTGGTTTGGCACCGGCGTGATCTTGTCAAGCCCGATCGAGCAACCTTGGCTTATTTACAGCCGATCAATGCCCTATGGGCCGCTTATAAGCCGTCTCAATACTACTACGAGATTGTAGAGTGCGGCCGTCGGATGGCGTTGACGAGTGTTGCGGCTTTTGTTCTTCCCAATAGCGTGGCACAGGTATCGATTGCTCTTCTTTCTGCGGTGGTATTCGTCTTCATTTCGGAGGTCATGTCTCCTTTCGAAAAAGGTGCAAACATGGGCCTTTACCGTTGGGGAAACGGCATTGTCGTAGCTAGCATGTATGTGGCCTTTCTTATGAAGGTTGATGTCGGCCAAGACAAGGAACTAGCCCTTTTGACATTTTCGGGTGTTCTCATCGCGGCAAATGTGTTCATGGTAATAACAGTGCTGGTTCAGACAACACTCTTGGCCAATGAGTTCCGTAGAGTGAGGCATGCGGTCCGGGTTGTTGACGTACCTCTCCGCCGCCCACAAACCTTACCTGTGATGGACGTGCCGGGCCACTAACTCAGATGGAAATGCGCGTAGAGGATGGTGTCGCTCTCGAACCTAAGGATAGGGGAATGGGATGAGATGAGTGCTGAAAATGAACAAGAGGACGTTAGTCATGGCATCTCGCGCCCATAATCGGTACTCGACCCGGACTCAAAGACGTGTAAACTCACCGAAACTGAGGCACAACTGAATCGACGGCGGGATGAACGAGTTAGTGACAGGTTTTGGAGGTGTGGTTGAGCATGGCAGGGATAGGGAATATTTGCATACAGCAAGCCTCAAAATAGTCACCGTGCGTAAATTGTCGTAGCATAATGTCGGAAAGCGGGGAATAATTGTTGTTGTGCCTCGTGCAAATACTTCCACCGCGGTTCAACCGAACCGTTCCCGGGGAAACCATGGGTGTCTGCCGCCGCCGGAATACGGCGGTGGAAGTGATTGCTCGCCGGTTGCCATCTGTGCTCGTGTCTGTATGATCGCGCGGGTGTACCTTTTTTTGCGAATCCTGTGGAACCTGGACAAAACAAAGGGTAACAACAGCTTTTTCTGGTGTTGCGACGGGGTCTAAGGGTGAAATTGACACACGAGGCGAAATCGCGAACGTGGAAGTGTGGTGAGTTTAAGCTTTATTTTTACCAATCCGCCGGAGGATTCCAAAAACACATACACAACACACACTTTCGAGTTCACGTGATAAGGTTCCCGGTGTGTTCTGGGTGTGCAGGATCATCATGTCGAATCTGGTGAAAGGAAATGTATACTATTCCGAGCACACAGCGAAATGCAAGGAACTTATCATCTGTGGGTACATGCGATCATTTTTTTAGGACTATTGGGGGGTGTATCATGGAATGCGTCCTCGATCGCTGGGAAACGTTCGTCTGGAGTTCCGATACGGGAGACTACTGTTTTCGTGTTGGCCCGCCTACGAGGAGTGTTCTGTTCCCGGTAATAGCGGACTAAACACTAACTTAGACCTGGCTGGCGGTAACGCATCTGCCGCAACGTGTGGCTGCTTGCCGCTGTAATCTGTACTGTTTAATACACCTACTGTTTGATACAGTATATATGGTGTGCATTTTGATGGACGATACTTTTTCAGGGGTATTTGGGGGGTATGTTCTGTGACTAGGGGTCCTTTTTCTAATCGTCGTGCTATCGGCCCAACCCTAGGCGGGTGGCGTCTTTTTCTGGGAAGCCTATAACCAAATGGCAACGGACATGTTGGGCGTGAAACCTGTAACACAAGCATACAGCTCGAACTGTTTATGTCGCCTCAAGACCGGCACGGTGGCAGGCCTCGTAGTTGAAGCGGCTATGACTTTGCCGATAAAATCTTTTCAAGACTCGAGCGATGTGTGCCGGTGCGTGTTTTTATTTTTTTGGAACATTCCTAGGACGGAATATGTTCTCATACCAGAAGCAGAGGTAGTTGTAGAAGTAGACGTTTGCGATGGAGCTTAGGAGTACTTAGTGACGACTACTAGTGGTAGGTTTGTCTAGTACCTGCATAGGACGACCATGTCGATCTCTGCTATCAAGTTGCTGATCTCCTCTAGGCTTCAAAGCAGGGGCATTTCTGATTTCACATAGAGTGCTTACACTAAACTCAGTGCTTCTCGCGACAGGCGCGCTTGTATGGTGATTGGCCTGGAGCTGGAGTACGAGGGTGAACCGGACATGATATATTTTGCCAGTCATTGATAGGGCGTTATATGTTGTTTAAAAACAAGGCTGATCTGGGAATCCTCCAAGCGGTTCGACCGGTCGCGAGGTACTACTCTGCAACGTCAAGTCACTGCGTCGGCAGGCAGCATAACCTATATTGGTGTAAACGGGGTGCATATGAGAACGTGCGGTGATTCACGCTAGGGTACATTCTGGGTGAGAGAACGCCGATGTCCAGTTCATTTGGACTTCGAGGAGAATGATATGTATGCGGACAAGGCCTCTGATCGGGGGAGGTTCTATGAGACAGTCATCATGTGCTCTAGTGCCTATGCATCGTCTGTGCCTGGGAGGAAGGAGGTATACACCATGTATTAACCATGTATGTACCATGTATAAACATATGCGTCACGACCCTTGCTACGGAAGGTGAATCACGTATAGATCGTATATCGTATATGTTAGGCTGGATAGATCAATTCGACCGAGTAACTGCTATATATAGTCACTTGCATTATCGATATTTTGAGCATTTTGTCTAGGAGATATGCACCGCCATGGGATTGTTTGTTACGCTGCGCCAATGAACTTTCCGGCCTTGAGTGAGATTATGAACCACTCGCCTGAGTGGCGTGAACACTGTAATGAAAATGAGGTTATTCCCTCCACCGTGGCACGAGTCTTTCCATGCCACCTACGAAAAAAGCAGAACACGTGGTGATGACAAAGGGTTTCGGGGTGATTTGCTCATGTGGCGCTTCCGGAGTTTGCCATCACGGCGAGCGCTGTTGGGCTATGGTGAGGGGCCGCAATAGCCGGTGTGCCACGGTGAAATAGAATAAGGAAGGAGGGATGGTAAATTGGGGAGAAATGCTTGAATATCCCCTATCGTTTTATTTGTGAAGCCTATTACTTTCTGCGGGTCAGCGTGTTGCTAACACATACGCTACTAGGAAGGCACAGTATATGGCATGCTTTCTTACCTCCACACATGGTTCTTGGCGACGAAACCAATGCTCTTGGATTACGCGTTTGGCTAGGATACACACAGGATCAACGACATGCGAATTGCTGTAGAAAAAAAATGATAAGGAGAGTTCCTATACGGTCATCACTGCCTCCTTTCTCAGTAATTCCCGAGGCATCTATTGTTTGGGAACGGTGCGCTTTGGACAAGATTACAAAAGCGTACAAGAAATACGCGGGTCTATACGCTCGCTTTAAAGGGCCAAGTATCCAAGGGTAAGGTTTTGCGCCGTCGTATTTTGGGAAGTGTATGCCGTGCAACAAATAACTTGACATCCATGATGAGCACAATTGAAGCGGTCAGCGACAAGCAAGACCACGTTAACTACAGCCCCTCCAATTGGCCCATTAATAAGACGACCAGCCTCAGAGCCTATATTTTTTTAACAATACACCAACAAGCCGCCGATGGCAGTCAATGCTGGTTGCATCACGGCAGACAAACCAGTGGCCCATGAGGCCGCGTAAAACAATATGAGCTCCGAAAGATCGCACTCCTCTACGGATATAAAGAGTAGTCGTAAACCAACTTGTCAAATGCATGTTATATACCCCTTCATCCCAGATAATCAATGCAAAATCCGAACCACAGATCAATATCGAATACTAGCGGTGCCAAGTATCAGTACTGTCGCTGTCGCTCCCCCCCCTCCGCAATGAAGAGCGCAACGATGGACACACAAAACCTTGCTAGAAATCAAGAATGAATCGGACCGATATTTAGCCACCCTATCTATTATTTCGTCTCTGCCTTCGTCGACAGCCGTATCGGTGCGGCTGCTCTCCCTCCCCATCCTCCCCTCCGCCCTATCCTTGTCGATGCCCTTGGCGTCCGCAGCTGCGCGGCGCGGCCGGCTCCTCTGTGCCAAGTCCTTGTGCCACCTCTTCAATAAATAGTTCGCGGATTCGACGACCACTCGGTACCACTTCCTACTCCTCTTACCCGCCTTCGGCCATAATACATTATCTGCTCTGAACAGCAAAGGGGAAGTTTCCAGGGACCCGTCGGTGGCTTCAAACGCCTTCAAGTCGCCTTCTTCTCACTGGGTCTAGTTCTTCTCCGGTCGGCGTGGTTTTGGGTTCTCCCCCCTCCAGCCATCGTCCCGAGCATCTCCCGGCGGTTCAGCTGCTCGTTGGTCGTTCGCCGTATGACCCCCGCAAAGAGGAGTCGTCGTTCACAGATGGTAGTCTCAAGCCTCTTGCAGTGTGCCTTGTTGAGGTCCTTGGCGTACGATATGAGGAGGTCAGAGCGTTGTCGGCGCTGGAAGCCAATGATTCGTAGGAAACGCTTGTGGTGTGCCGTTCGGAGCTCAGCGAAGTGGTTTTGGCCAAGAGTCCACGTCACGCACCCGTACAACAGGGTCTGCATCACCTCCACCTTCAGCATGCGAACGTGAAGAGTGAATGGGGTACCCCCCGTATCATATAGTTCCCATTTGAAGCGATGGTAGCATGCCAATAGCGTATCCATGCGAGTCAGATCCGTCGGTTGATCTCTTGCACATTGTTCGCGCCTGCGATGACAAGACCCTCCAGAAATATTAGATACATCGCCTCTATACACCTCTGTCACGCTTCTTTGATGGCGAGTACTGAGGCCTTGAGGTGTTTGATTCGGACACGTTCTATCATAAAGGTAGCACATTCCCGTCAAACTGTTTCTTTGAGGGCGAGGTTTCTTGGCCCAAAACCGCCAGAATGTTAATCTTGTTTCGAAAATAGTGTTCGTATATGCTTGCCCCGGGACTATTCATCAGGATACAATTTCATTTCAGCCGAAGTCACTTCGCGGGTAGGGAATAGAGCTCTTTACTTCGATCGTAAAACGCCCCTTCGGCGTCCGCAGCAGCATGGTCTCCGTACCACTTCCAGATACGGTGAGGCCTGCTGCTTCGAACGCGGTCACAATAACGGCCATCATCTTCGCAAGGCCTCCCGCCGACCTAGAGCATCTCTCGCGTACAGCATACCCCATACTGTCCTCGATACATGAGGCAGTGGGTGAACCTTGGACCTGTCCTAGCCGAGGTCTTTCCCGAGGTCCTCCCCGAGGTGAACCAAGTCCCTCACAGTAACTGGGTTGTCACTGAGACATACCAGCACCGAAGACGACATTCGACACAAGCAGTGACGGTACACGTCCTTGTCGCAGCCCCTGGCTGACGTCAAACGTTTCCGAGTGTTCACCGTTATCCGTCCGCGCGCGAGCTTGCATGTCTTTGTGGAACTGGTGGATATCAGTCACTGCTTGTAGCTTCTTCTCTGGTACGCCGAGGCAGGCGAGCACCACCCACAACAGTCCTCGGTTGACGGAATCATATGTTTTTTGCAGATCGATGAAGCACGTGTCCAGGCAGTTCGCTCAATACAAGTATAATTCTGAGTACTTCCACGATTTCTTCTTTGCTTCTCAGCGCTAGCCTTTCCCTAGTTTCAAAGCATTCCTACTTCTCTCTTGTACCTTTCGAACGTTCCAGCGGACAACATATTTTCTTGTTTCCCTCTTTTATCCTTCCATGCTTTATCGACGACGCTATCCCACTCTGTTCCAGCTCGCCCTTTTGGTAGCTTCTCGCAAACAGCTCGTCGAACTATGACTGACAAGCTCTTCTTAAGCAAGTTTATGCTTTACAATACCATTTCAAGTTTATCATATCTGTTTTGGGCTTGAGTGGGTATATCCCCGGTTCTGCCGGTAAGACCATAGAAATAGTTGAACATGGGCATCCTCTTTTTCATTCACCTGCCGTCATCTGCACTGTTTCCAACTGTTGTTTTGCGAACATCGCGTTTTCTTCCTATACGTCTTCTCGTGCATATTCTAGCTTTGATACTATTTATTCATCAAGAAACATCACTTGGTCCTAGTGTCAACGTGCGAGTCTGTGAGGATCGCACTCACCTCACCTACGTGTGTTTTACTCTTTCCCCCTACATTTGCTAGGTGTGGACCTCGAACACAAAATTGAGGCCTTTACGCGAAGGTATGCATGCTGATCTACGATCGGCAATTCATCTTCTCCCCAGTTCCAACAGAAGTTCATCGGGTTCACATTTTCTTCGTTAAATGCAAGTACTGCCTACATTATGACATTTGCCGTCATCCTCCATTTTGTAATGTATAGTAACACCTTCTCTAATTTTTCCGCAGTCCTTCGGGTGGTTCTGATATCCGCACGAAGTCACCCGCAAGCATTAATCCCGGCACCGCATCTCCACCGTGACTTCCTATTTTGCTGCTTCCGTGTCGTTAACGTATACTCTGGATGTATTAGGTGACAGCATGCATCGTGGTGCAACTACATGTGAAATATCTACAAACTTCGATGTTTCCCCGTCCAGCATCACAGCACTTCTCGCACATTCCCTCAAAAATTGCATCATTCTCCACATCTTGACTCTGATCTCTTTTTGCCACAGCTTTTTTCACAATACGTTTTTTTAGACTGGGTCGTAGGCTTTCTGTAGGTACTAAAACCCAACAGTGCGTCGTTCGCCTCGCGTATTACCTGCCCTGGCTTATATTACCTAGTGTGCGCACATGGATTACGCAGGCATGATGTCGGCTGAACCTTGATTGCCCTTCCCTTAGTCCGTCTTCCTTCTGCACCATTGTCCACATTGTATTGTTCAAAATATTACGAAATGTGTTGCCTACTGAGCTTGATAGTTTTCGAATCATCTGTAGTTCCTCTAGTCAGACATATCTCCTTTCTCAATACATCTACTAGCACTCATTCTGTGCGCCTCCTAGCTGCCTACGTATCCTTTGATATTCAGTTATGCAGCGCAACCCTTGTAGCAAGCATTCCTTTCCCCCCGCACCTCATATACTTTAAACTATTTGCTCTGCTCCTCCTGCTGCCCGTCTATCCTTACGAAGAGCTACACAATTTTTTACCTTTTCCCTTCTGAACTATCTTTGTAACTCTTCTGCACCAATACTGCCCCTTTTCTCCTGCATCCACGTTCGTCTCGATGCACGCGTTGATTTCCTCTTCGAATTCTGCGTCGAAAGGCTAGTCGGCTGTGGGCGTTCCTTGCGTGCAGTAAAGCTATATTATTAGAGTATATCACCCTCTACCCCTTTAAACCTACTGGGAACCACTGCTGTTTTGTCCGCTTCTTGTAAATATTCCTGTGCCTGTATATCCTGCTTGTTGATCCAGTACCCCTGTTACCCCTACCTACATCTGCGTCACCCCGCCCTCCCAGCCCTTGTTTGTTTTCTTAACTGGAGGAGGGGGGGGTAGTTAATGCACGGGTACGTGGTCGCACATGAAATTATACATTCTCCTTCGGTGGTGGAGATTTTTTAATCAGCAGTCGAAAAGAAACGAGCGGTATTCGTATCAAAGCCTCGCGAATCTCGAACTGGTAGGGACCTGCCACCTCAGATTCGACTTTGAGTGAGAGCGGCGCAGATAGTTGTACCGGTGGGACTAGAGATATTTTGTTATGAATTTATGTGTTGGTCGAGGAAGCTAGCGGAAAAAGAGCAATCGGGCCGGGTTCATCTGCGGAGAAAAGTGGCATTCCAACGTGCATGGGACCCGTCTGTGCGGCAACTGGAGAATGATCACGTCCGCGGGACTCGTTGGTGCGGGGGTGGTACATAATAACAACGAATGTTTGACTTGTCCGTGAAGAAGCCGAAGATCGCATCTATCGCGGGACCACCGTAAACAATCCCAAATCTTACACACTTGCGAGAAATGAGTCCCGTGGAAATACTCCTGTCAAAGGCCCTCGGAAAATTGAGTATTTATCCCAAACCATTCGCGGAGACATCCGAACATTTGGGTCAGGGCCGTTTTTAACGACGAATAGTAAGCAACAAACTTGCTAAATTTCCATAATATGGAAAATTTTTACTTGCCAAATAGAAAAAACTTGCCATGCATTTCTTCGGGATTTACACTCCCTGTTCATTGGCCAACCAGACCACCCCACGACGCCCCACGCTAGACACGCTCTAACTTGTGGAATAGAGGGAGAAACAGCGGATACACGGTTGCATTGACATCAGCCAAGATAGGGCTGACGACACTGGCCGTGAACCGCGTGTAGATGCGACATGGGCGTGGTCTTGAGGTGGGTGCAGGCTGGTGGTGAATAGCAAACACAAAAAGTAGCTGCCCCAGCTTTTCCATGGAATTTGGCCGGGCTGGAAACACTGCCGACCTCTGACGTACGTGCGCTGTGTATAAGGTATTTTCTGCGCCAGCGTTCTTGCCGTAGAGGGCCTCGGCGTGCGATCGGCTACCTGCTGCTGCTGCTGCTGTAAGGCGGTTGAACAAAATCTGGCGGCGTTATGATGCGAACACTTGCCAAAGTGGTGAATATTTAGCGTTTAGCGTTCAAAAGCTTTTACTTCTTTTTTTAACAGCAAGTTTTTGGAAATTTGGACTTGCTACGTAAATAGCAAGATTTTTGCTATTTCTAGCAGTCGTTAAAAACGGCCCTAAACAGCATGTGAAATTGTTGTTGCTTCCGTGGCATCACTCAGTCCCCTCAGTCTCAGTATGTGTTGTAGGCGTTACATTATCCTTGATATATTTTCCACGTTACTTACTTAGGTCTTTGAATGTTTGGGTGAGTCGATTTACAAACCTGCTCGGAGTACTTGCAACAGGGTCGAGATAATACAAACTAACAGAACCAAATTATTCTTGCGGAAACGATTGACAGTTAGTTGTTGACTTTTCCGAAAGCTCATGGCTGAACGGGACAGGGTTTCTGAGTTAGGGGCATCCCTTGACACTCAAGTCCAAGACTGATTAAGTCATATCGTCACCTGTCCGTGCTGAGTGGTATGATAGCAAATATGTGCCACTTTAGAAGATTGTCGACTTGGAAATCGTGGCTGAGAACATGGATGTGGTAAGGTTGTGTGTCGTGTGAGCACTCGACTCGCGGTTTCCTTATGTCGGCGGGGCGGTTACCAGTAATCAATCCAGGAAATACACGCCAGGGTTAATCAAGGTCAGATTGAACTAAAGGGGCACGGTTGCAAAGGCGGATGGGCGATTATGTATATCCATTTTTTGTAAAAGAGTCTCCTGTGTACCATTAGAGGGCAATAAAAACGATGCAAGCTATCTAGAGAACCTAATGGGAACCAGCCTCATTCTTATCGGAGAGGGATTTTTGCTTGTTTCCCAAAGTGTGGAAATAAGTGGAGATATGTTCTCAAAATGCGAAGGCGTTCCGCCACTATTCGTGAAATTCTCCGGAGGCAACAAAATCAAGTTCGTTAAGCTTCACGTATTCGGGATAAAAAAAAACGGGAAAATTTGAAAGATTAAACATTTCCGTCAAAAAAGTGTTGAAGCTACGTATGTATGGGAAAAAATGTTCTCCGATATGACTGACACGAAGAATGTTTTCGACGCGAATAGAAACAGAGCGTCAAACATTAGCCGGTTGAACCCCAACGAGATTCATCTTGTAGGGGCGTGGTGGAGTGAGTAATCACACGTGGACGAGGCGTTCCTAGTGGATGTCGTTGGGGCAAGCGTCGAGTAGGAGGCGATCGAACAGAACTCCCTCTTTAAACCGGTATTGGCCGTCAGGGCTTCTTAGTTTGTAGAAGTGAGTCTCTGTTTTTTTATGAATGCGAATATGCCTGTCTGTCTGTCTGTCTATCCGCAAGACTTACATTTGGGAACAATTTCCAATGGCCGATATGTAAGATCGTTACATATTATATTCGTACGACGTCTTCCACCCTTACGGACCTTTAATACTGAAACATGCAATACTTCCAAGAAAATTAAATCGTACTAAACAACAACGACAACGTGCCATCGTACCATACCGCAAACGTACCATACCATATACTGTATTACAGTGAGGCACGTTCCGGACGAAATATACATAGAATCACGACTCGGGCTCAGTTACTTTCGAGGCTCATGGCCAAGCTCTCTTTCACGGCCTCGTTCTCTACACAGATTGTGTCCTGTACTGCAAAACCGTTAGTGTAGAATACGAGTTCTCCGTTTCCTCTGTAGAACAATAGGAAGGAGATCAAAAACGTTGCATTTTCGGTATTACATTCTACAGGGTATGTGATGTTCATCATATGTTCATATTAGCCACGAAAGAACGTTTTGGGTTTCGGGGGAATGTCATCTGCGTAAAGGATGCGTTGACTAAACGACACACTGCGAACTCGTTGAACCGTGTCGCCCCATCTTGTGGGCGCCTGGATTGTCCAATGTCACGGGTGTGTATGACGCTTATGTTCGCGAACAGCGGAAGATAGACTGATGATCACCCGGGTTGAACACGCCCCACAGCTGGCCTTCGAGTCTCCGGTTATGTATCGACCAGCCAGAAGCATAGGGTCGAGGGTAGTCAGGCGTTTCAGTGGGCTTAAACTCGTTTTCGTCTTGACCATCAACGACCGATGCTGTACTATGTAGTCGAAAGCATGCCCATACGGTAGCCGTGCACACCTTGGAGGTTTCACTGCGTGAGGTCGATATCACATACCGGGGAGAATATATAACCATCGGTCAATCGCTGCCTGAGGCTAAGTAGTTCGAAGGACACAGGGTATTGGATTCTCCTAAGACCCGATAGAATGTCCACCCCGAGATTAACATAAACGGCTAGAATGTGACACATGTGGTTGGTTAACCCCTGACCAACTGTTATCGGTTTTGTAGTTGTTCGCCGGAAACGTGAGACCTCTTGAGATCCATAGACCCCCGCCCCGAAACACCCGAATAAATTGAGCGAAGATCCTAACAAAAGCCGATCGTCAACAAGTTGGACATAAACTCTAGAACACGTTTGTAAAGCATCGGTATCTATCTCCAATAACCGGTGTAGACACCCCACGCAAACACCAAGCGCGGCAATAATCGTGAAAAATATCAAACTGTTCGAAAGGCTGGAAGTTCGGGGAGAATACGCCATGCTGCTGAGAATATCGACATGACTGTCGGGGTAAATTCGAGGTGCGAATTAGAGCGTCGCCCTGGTGGACGACAAACACACGAGGCGAATCCATTTTTGAGGTCAATGCATGCTGCGCTGGAGGTTTTTCTCGGGGATATGATTGCGTCCACTTGCCTGTAAAATAGCGAACAGACACGGAGAGGTCAACTACCTCCATTCCAGAGCTGGCGAAGGCATCGAGATAATTTTCATAGCTGGCTTGATTCCCCTCGAACATACACCCTTCCAACGCTCTCTGTTTGTTGATGCCGGAAGTGGGCGCAACGGCCCCACCGAAATAAAGAACATCTGGCTCAAAGTTTGTTTCACTGACATGGAGGTGGTCTGGCGACGATAGGAATATCGCGCCCACACCACTCTAGACGATGTTGACAAAGAACCACCACTCCTCAACGTCGTCAGCGTCAACGTATCGCAAATAACACGTTCGAACCGCGTCGGGAAAGACGTCCCACTCACTCGACGCTTCGCACTCGAATCCGGGCCACCAGCGCTCCATATGCCGGGTCCATAGATTCGGGGTGAGCTTCTATAACCGGTATCGCCGTTCGTAGGGAGGAGGTGTGGTTGAGCACGACTAGGTTTTCGTCTACTTTTGTGTCGTTGGCTAGCGCCAACATCCGCAAGTCATTTCTCACAGTGCGTTCCGGTGGCAGTACTATCTTCGTAGAACATCATAAGCACGACATATCGCTGCATACTGATCGACAGCTGATGGGGCCGGGGATGATTGCCGCGTCAAGTTCACACTTGTGCAGCATTCGAACCAAGGTGGCGTTTTGTTATATATGAACGAAAGAGCGAATGCTGGACACCAAGACAAAGGTGCTTTACCTGGAGTTCACAGGAAGCGCAACGAGAGCACTGTGCGGAGGGTGTTTGGGGCTCAAAACTTACAGTCTCTATTTCAAGCCAACGCAGAACTCACAGACTGTTTCTCAATCCAACGCACAGTACCAAGGCTCCATCTCAACAGCCTACATACATCACTAGAACCTGTTCGAGACACGTGGGGACTGAGCAGTGATATACGTTTTCTTCAGCAAACCAGGCGCCCGCTTCCAATATATTACAGGCTTCGGGGTTAACAGCTTTCTACTAGGCATACGTACGCGAGCGGACTCCCATATGTACCTACTCCCCAAGCCGCGCACTGAGCTGTGCTCCTCAGGATGCTCTTGGGCGTTTTGCGCTGCTGACTTGAGTGTTTCATGTCGTGGTTCCCTTTCGTACTATCCAATTAATATGTGCTACATTAGCCTTCCGAGTTCGTCCAACAGTGGCACAAACTCGTCGATGTGGGTCAATATGTGCGCCACAATGTATTACGACCGAACGCCCTTGGTTCTCAACTCAACCTGTCCCCGGGCGTCCATAGCCGCGATGGCCGTCAGGCATCCTCTTCCGCTAACGAGAACACATAAACTACGCGCCAGGAAACGCACGCCGCTCGACTTGTCCTCCAACTACTCCTTCCATTACTGCTTCCCAGTATAACGACAACAGCAACCACACTCCTCGAGCA
This sequence comes from Postelsia palmaeformis, assembly GCA_037834295.1. Lineage (NCBI taxonomy): Eukaryota > Phaeophyceae > Laminariales > Laminariaceae > Postelsia > Postelsia palmaeformis. Next base: position 13,313 of record JBBMHQ010102969.1, read on the forward strand.
ATACAGGGCCTACGGGAGCATCCGTGCCATCCAACTCCTCCTCACAAAACATCAACTGGGCTTGAGAATATAGCAAAGGATGAGCGACAGGGGACACACCATGCAGTAGGATTGTAGTTGATTTTTTACGCCAGGTATTATTTCACTCCAGAGGTTCTGGAGCCAGTCCTGCTACCGCGGACTATATTTTTGGCGGAAAGGTAACGTGAGGACGACAGAAATATCTTCACTCTCCCGGCAAGAGATTTTGCCCCGACGGCAGGAACCAAAACAAAATACCTGGCAAGTGCCCTAAACCAAACGCAGTATAGATGTAGCAAGTGAAATTCGACCCCTTGCCAACACTGCCCATGCCGACATACCGCCTCGATTTTACCTGAACAATGGGGTACACCAAAACACAGAGGGCGGAAGCTTCCAACTGGATCCCCATCAACAAGGCAGTCCGCCGATAGGCTAGCCAATGCATCATTACGGTAACTATAGTCGCAAAACGTATTCGCCCCTTTACCCGAGAACACCTCTCTAAGTATACAACAAAAATTACAGATGGGAACTCATCGTTATATGTACCTACTCTCCTACACTCATAATGTAATATACACCGCAGACTCGCTGTTTCAACAACACGAACTTACTGGAAGCACTCTAACGCGAACAGCTCCGGAGAAAATAAAGCTCGAGGTTCCGTGTTGTCTTCTTTCAAGCCTGTTGTAGTAAGGAAGCGAAGCCTTGGATGATAGCTGCTTCAGTGTTTTGTCGTGTCTAGTGTTCAGAAGCTAATGATTCCACCCATATACTATTAATGCATGATGATCTCTCGACTACAGCTTCAGTACGCAACCAAATATCTTTACTCTCTCGCTCTCTCTCGCCCTCTCTCTCTCGCTCACACAGCAGGCCTAAACTTCGGGGCGTGGTCCCGTCGCCTATCTCGTCTGCTATTCGTCAGCGATGGCACCTCTCGCCCGGCGTCCTGGCATAGATCTTGTCACTTCACCGATAGGACACGCGGACGGGGATATCGCACGCATGGAGAGGTGCCCTATGCAAGAGGTAGAACTGCCGCATGCCGAATGTCAGCACACGATCTACCGTAAACCGGCTGATGGCACCCCCTGGGAAACGCTCCGGCCGATACCTCCTACATTGACGAGTAAACGCTGAGAGCCCACCTCCCACCGCAGGTGTCGGCGGAGTCGCCCTCGCAAGGGTAGCTGCAGTCTGACTCGTTGATTTTCCCATAAGAATCGAATGTGTCGCCACAGAAACACTGCGGGAGGGTAACACACCGAGGGCATGCGGACGGAAATGGAACACAATGCAAGGCCGGAGCAGAGAGGGGAAGCAAAAGGGTATAAAGTATACGTTATGGGCTTTGGAGCATCGAAAACGAAGGGGTTGCAGACCTTCTCGTGCCAAGCATGATCATAGTCGTAAGTCCATTAACGCTGGCATCCCTACAAGGTCGGAACGGGTCATGTCAGCTTTTCACCCCCAAAGAGAGACATTGCTTGCACAAAGCACTGGCGTAGGGTATGTCCGTAACTATCTGAGCCGAAAAGATAAGATAAGTTACTGTGTGCTTCTCAAACCTCCCTGGAGACACCAGCACAAAAGAGTGCTCAATCCGGGGGTAATTAGGAGTCCAAACGGCTGACTATAAGCAAGAATGTAGGCCTGCGTAACCATTGGAAATGTGACGCGGCCACACGAGCAAAACAAAAGGTAACCAAAACCTGCCATCACCATCGGTAACTGCACTAGCTATGAAGCTGTCTTTGATCACTCTATGTTTAAATTTAGAACTAGCGATAGATAGACATACCGGCGCACGCCCAATAAACTGCACCCCCTGTCTTATTTTCCGACAGAAGGCTTTCGGCAAGGGGCAAAGTGCAAGGGCCGATTCGCGTCTCTACGTGCAGACCCTGACGAGAAATTTCGAAAGCATGCGGGTGCGGTCCGCGGGCCCTCATAAGTGTTTGCACAGAGTCGGGTCTGCAATCTATTCCCGCGTGTGTGTTGTCTGTCGTCTAATACTGATATACCCAGCATGGTATGAACCACAGTCAACACGAGCCCAGGTTACGACGTGAAGACGAAAGGGCGACGAGTACATTGCACAGAAACCTGAGAAAACGAGTTTGAGAATGTGTCGATTTGTCCCACGAGCAGTGGATTGCAGGGCAGCATATTTCTGCCGTGTATCCTCACCTCGCTGGCGTACTGCGTTCCTGCGAAGGCATGTCCTTGGTCGGCACAGAAAGCCCTGCACACCTGAGTGAAGAAGGCCAGAAACGCGCATGTTTGGGCACACCCGCGTACACAATGGGGGCGGCAAAGGAGGGGGGTGGGGCTTGGAGGGGTCGTGAAGTAGTGATATAGTTCGCTTAAGTTGATAAAGTGCTACGGGTTGCTTTCGCCTTGCGGTGCCTCGCTGGAGTACTCCTGCTGTATCAACTACACCACCTTGGCGAAATCACGTCAAGTTAAATACATGAGTACTGTCACATCAACCATATCACATCAACAGTATCACAGGGCCCACTCGACAACGATAACATCAAGAAACTGACGAAAGCAATATACGACCTCCATGATCAGATGAAAGAGGAAACGATGAAGGGTTTTCTTGAGCAACACCGTCTTTAGGCGGTGGGGTTAGATGGTGGAAACATATGAAATGCCTACCTTGCTTCCCAGTGCATGTTTTCCTTTCTCGTCGAAACACATAAAGGTCACAGTTTTGTATCGAAAACGTAAACCATGGGAGGGCGTAGATTGCCACTGTCACAGCAAGCATTGTAGTACAACTTGGCGTAGCAACCCCTGAAGATCGATCCAACGTTTATCACCGAGGCGATACGAACAGGTCTGTATAATATGTAGGAGGTTTGTAGCAAATATAAGTACTTCAACTTTGTGAGAATTGCGATATCCGAGTGTTTCAATTATGTAGCTGACCTCGTTGGTCATCGCTCCGAGCTGATTAAGTCCCTCCGCATCCATGGTCCGAGGGATCGCATCACGGTAGCAGCCCTGGTACTGGTACTGGTACGCGGTCATCTTGTCACGGCCACCGCAGTTTTCCCCGTCCGTGGTGCCGGAACAGGCCATGTCGCACTCGTCGAGCACCAGTGCGTCGCCATTTTGGGTAAGGTCGGGGTCTACGCCACACCAGCACTTCGATTCGAGTTCATCATTTGGAAACGAATCACGTGAGGGGCGGGGTGGGTGGGGGTGCCGGATGTGAGTGATGTGTGTGATGTGAAGGTTCCTGTGTTGATGACACCACGGGGCGAGGGATTCGGAGTAGTTAGAAGCGTCGCATCGTTCGCGTTAAGAAAACCATCCACGAAGGACGAGGTGAAGAAGAACCGCAAAGCCGGGGTTGTTAGAGGATGACCTATCCCAGATTGTTCATGGATGGTATGGTTCAACTCCAAACAACTAGCAGGCGCCTTGCAACAAGCGAATCAGCAATCATCTTGCGGCCAGGGATTTTTTCTTGCGGATGCAACTTATAATGCAAAATAGAGGCCAGAGTAAACTCGATGGTTTTAGGCAGCGAACAGGACCTAGTAAACGTTTCCCCGTCAGATGGGGTGTCGCCCATTTCATTCTCAAACTTCAAAGCAGCGTGTACTGTTCGCCACCTTGTTTGGAATGGAGTCACCCTTCTATAGTTACAACACACCAAATATTTCAAATCGCATCTCACCGACACTACACAATCCTACTATTAATAGTATACACTCCACACGCAACCGGCACTCCCCGAAAAAAGCGAAGATATGTCCAATCAGATTTAGGAGATATTTCAGACCTCGCTGGAGTACTGGGTGCCGAAGTGCGTGTAGTCCCCGGTGAAGCAGAGGTCGGAGCAAATCTTCCCGCGACAACAATGATGAGAGTCAACAGGAAAAAGCAAGCATTGAAAAAGGATCATATATTTTACATGCGTGGGACCACATCGTCGGTGCAGCTACAGTATATACGAACCTCTGGCATAGCAGGTAGAAGGGATGAAGCAACGACATGTCCGAACCGCAGCAACGTCAACAGCGGCAGTGTAGATTAGAATATGAACCACAAAAAAAATATGAGGCATACCCATACGCCCCTACCCACCATCACATTTGTCTATCATGTGACACGAAGGACAGCCGTTTGAGCGCATCTTGAATCGTTACAAAGCGCAACGAGGTATCTGCAAGCGGGAGCGAGAAAAATAAAACAGTCTTCGATAACATTTCACCATCGACAAACAGACGCACCATCCGCCCATTCAACGATCGGCCATGATCAAACACGTGGGACCACTCGTCCATGTGCGGACCATATCGTGCCCTCCAGCACCAATGGGACAAATCAATCTGATTTGTTACCTCCGCCGGCGCGTACGGTACCAGAAATCGCTGAACCATACAATGTTAGCGGCACAGACCATTGGAAAAGCGAGCAGACTGCACTAAATTGAGCATCGTCCCCCTTAACCTAATGGAGAACCGAATGCGCAGCTGGCACCCAGTGAGACCCAATGGCAGCGCCTTCGGCTCACCTCTGCAGACATAGGGTTCTGTGACACTGGCCCTTGGGCCATCAGCCTGTTTTTCTTCGAATCCGTGTAACACCCAAGAAGCGAGTATCCGCCGGCGTTCGTGCCCTCTGCGGGAACGTGACAAGCGAGGGAATTAGGTGCGAAAATCATTCGAGAAATTTGGGGCTCGAACGGCGTAGGGGGCATGGGTGGGTGGAGTGAAAGGTGTTTCAGTCGACGTGCTCAAATTTACAGGGAGATAGTACTAAAAATTCGGCAAATAACCCATCACGAAGACAATACTCGAGGTATTCGCGGTAACCCCCCGTTCGCCCGGCCGGACAACGCCGAATAAAACCCCATGCAGCTACCGACAGTGGCAGCAACAACAACACCATTTGCCCAAGCACGACTAGCACCAGTAGCAATGGCCGCGGCAGCAGCAACGACAACGGTAGAAGCAGCCCTACCTAGCAGAAACAACAACAGCAACAATGACAACAGCACCAACAACGACAACAGCAACCAACAACAGCAACCAACAACAACAGCAATCAACAACAACAACAACAACAGCAACAACAACAACAACAACAACAACAACAACAACAACAACAACAACAATAACAACAACAACAACAACAACAACAACAACAACAACAACAACAACGCGAGCAGGTCGGGCGGGTTCGGCGCATGGAACGTTTGGTCCAGGAGAAACCGAGCCGACTTCCACCCCATATGGTACGATGCGAAACGCACGAGTCAGTTGTCGCTTACATCAAACCTTCATCATCAAAGGTTGTTCTGATATTTCGCGAGCCTGAACAACCCCTACACGAAGTTGTATTACAATGGTAGCTGCCGTTCCGAATCAAAGGTACTCGGCAGGAGACCAAAGCAATTTGACTTGCGTTTGGAACGTCTTCGCGTGATGTGCAGAACATGGGAAGCAAACATATCTAGACTGTCCCCCTGTGATCTGCGCGGCCCGTGTGCACCCGTGGTCCATCGAATCACTCGAACCACGACAACACATATCATGCCGCAACAGAGACACACTCCGGAGGTGTTGTGATGGCAATAGAGCGCAACGTACGCCTGTCAAGTCCCTCGGAGTCGCACACGCCTCAAATGGTGCGCTACTGCCAAAAATGGGCCGATCAGCCGCTAGTTAGTGTGCTCGACGAGAATTCGTAGCAGTGAAGCGTTTGGGTGGACCTCTGATGGGCGAAAAATTGTTCGTTTCGGGGATATTGTCCACTTTTCGTTTGAAGCACACTCATTCTGAAGGAAATATGAAACCGACGCCGGCTAAAAATTGAAACATTATCGGGAGAATACGTGAAACAGTTACAAGTAGCAACTTCAATAGTTTTCGGCATGAAGCAGTCTCATGTGTCGTCCATAGGCCTCCTCGTCAGCGTATGTCGACAACGTATGACGCTCTGCGTTGTGTTTCTATGCTGGCTGCTCGATATCGGTCGTAGCGACGTGCGATCTGCGAGAAACGTGAGATATACGTTTGTGCCTAAGGCTGTCGCGCACACAACTAGATCACGTCAAAAGTGCGTTGCTCAAAACGTCCCATCGAGGGCGTATATTCCTTACCACAAGTGTAACCAGCTATTCCAGCCACGCAGGACGATCCTTCCGAACACGTGACAGCTTCAATTAGGGTGCACCCTGCGCAGTGAGATTCACCGAGGATAACATCGGGTGCGTCGGTCTCAGACTCAGACGGCGTGATGTACCACCCAACACCTCAAACGAAAAAGTAGATACACGACTCAAGAGCGGGTGACTCCAGCACTTCATTTTTTTGTATGCCACTTAATGGTATTCGCAATTATCTTTGTATATCAACCCTATCCGTGACTCAGAGCAGAAGTTTCAAAGCAGGGGTCCCTGCCCCCGTGCCTTGCATGTCAATTGCGAGACAACTTCAGCCTTTCCTCCCTTGTTGACGCGCTTTACATTGCGCCTACCTATGCTACTAGGCGCTCTCGGCAGCTAATTCAGTGTAATTTTATATTTTTGCACATAGATTCTCAAAATCGGCGCAGACATAACTCGATCTACGGCATCGGATCGTAGCAGCCTTCAAGGATACCACTAGCCCACCGGAGTGAACGGCTCCGGGCATCACCTTTCCCCCACTTGTACCGATCACTCATACATCCATCTAACTCCTTCGCTGGCGTCTGCTGTTAGCCCATCCTACCCGCTTATCCTTAGGGTGGTCTCGTTGGTGCCGGCACAAACAGCATCCGTGTCACGCCTCCTAGGGTTTAGCTTGCGCCAACTCACCGCACTCTCCCGAGATCAAAATTTCCTCGTCGTCAACCCTGACCCAAGTGTCCTCGCTGCAATGGATGAAAAACAAAACGGTCGCGCAGGTAGTGTTGACGAAGATAGCAAAGACGCGTACGTTACTGTGTCTATCGCCACCGTGTCATCTAGGCTCGCTGGTCCGAGTCCGCTTGGCCGGACACCCACAGAAGAACATTGCAGGTAGGGACACCGATGTGTCATCAACATCGAGTGGAACGCCCAACCTACAGTACTCACATGATCAATATAGCAATGGCCACTGCTCTTCATGAATAAGCCACCACAACATGCACATTTGTGCTTTCTCTAAAAATTCAATTTTGTGAACGTCGAAGTTCCCGGGCTGCAACTGGAAAGAAGTTCAATGTTGCTGCAGGTATCGACGGTGGTACAATGAGAAGTCTCCAATCGGAGAAGTCGAAACACAACCAACGCCCTAGGTTTCATGTTTTCGTTTGTGTCATAAAATGTCCTACTTACCCAGAGACGCGTGTAGCAATTTTCGGTAGAGGCTTGGTTTGCAGTGGATATTTACTTGAATATAGTATAGAAGCTCTATACCCTGCCCTCACAGGCGATACGCTCCATAGGCAACGCCATGGGCTACGTAAAGAAACCAGTGGGTCCAACGGTATCGAGTAGCTCCTCAGTCAGAAGTTCTCGTCAGTGAACACCATTCGGACAAAATCTGTTACTATTATCGTGGCACGCCTCCAGTACGTAAGAGTTTGGGAGCGGAGCGGCTTGCGGCAGTCTCGAGCTACACCCTCACGCTATTACCGGGTATCACGCGAAGCATCCGTTCTCGAAAAGCGCTGGAAGGTTGCAAGCCGTGCCCTTCTGCTGTTGGCCAAACGAGGTATATCAGTAGAATACGACTAGCCTTAACCAAGTATCAGACTTTGAAACCTCCAAACATTCGACACCAACTACGCGTCCGAAGTCTGAACAGAATATCCTCTCGAATCTCGTGTGTCATGGATCATTAAGCGTGGTCAATATCGAAAGTTTCAAATTTCTTTGTCTCTTGCTGAGGTCAGTATTGAAACGCGCTATAAACAGTAGATAAACGAGCACAGCTGGTGATGCTATTCAATTCAAACCGCGTAAAAAGTATAAAACGATGGGGTCATATCGAAAAGTACTCGGCGTTTCAAGTCAACGTCCTCGCCACTTGAACCAACTAGTAACTGTAGCCTAATTCTTCGGTTTTTGATTGACAGTTGGGAACTGCACTCAATATTACCGCAACGATAGCGAGGGAGCGAGTCATCAACAAACCATACCAACGAAAATTATTTATACAAACATATACTCACTCGTCGAAGGGCGGAACGCACTGCAAGTCGGGGTTGCCTTGTAGAGACCTGCCAACATTCGAGGAGGGCGCAGCGATATCACACGGGAGCAAGCGGTTCGGTCACGGCCCCAATGCCTGCCGCACGAAGTGGCCGCAAACAAGTATACTCTGCAAGCTTGGATCGTGCAAACGCGATTCGGCCGTTCCTTGTGGACCTCGGACCAGGAAATACAAAACGTACAAGAGAGCGGGACCATGCATGATGTTTCCGTTTTCAACGTCTACATCAGCTGTGTCTAGTACTGAAGATAGGCAAAGGCGCGACTGAGTTCTCTGAAAATGAATTTCGTCAGAACGCCCCGGATGGACGAGAAAGTAGGGCTGAAATTCAGGGTAAACATAGGCATGAAGAGATCGAAGAAGGGGTAGCTTGACACGTACATAATATTGACAGGTGTCGCGGCTTGTGTCGCGCTTGTCATCAGAAAGCATAGCCTGCCGTAGTGGCGAACAC